>JXCR01146743.1:290524-355974 GCA_002079205.1 Phalaenopsis hybrid cultivar | reverse complement strand
GACTAAAATTTGGCTAAGTGTTCTTAATAACACTAATTTGTCTCCTAAAGGGTCTTCACCCACATAATTTTCAAATTAAAAGACAAATGAGATTTACCTTATTCTTAGGAATAATCAAGACATCAATATTTGTTGAGCATCAGGATATTCAGGATGAATTATTAAAGACATTTACCTTATTCTTGGGAATAATCAAGACATCAATGTTCACTGAGCATCAGGTTATTCCTAAATGGACTCAAGGCTTTTACCAGACATAAAGAAGGTTGCATGGACCTGCTCCCTACTCTTAATCTGGTGAATACTTTAGGGATCTACTAGACATTAAGAAGGTTGCTAAGCAACATAATAAAGTTTAAATGGACTCAAGGCTTTTACCAGACATTAAGAAGGTTGCATAGACAACATAATAAAGTTTAAATGAACCCAAGGCCTTTTACCAGACATTAAGAAGGTTGCATGGATCTGCTCCCTACTCTTAACCTGGTGCGGGAATAATCAAGACATCAATGTTCACTGAGTATCAGGATATTCAGGATGAATTATTAAGCGACATAATAAAGTTTAAATGGATTCTAGGCTTTTACCAGATATTAAGAAGGTTGCATGGACCTACTCCATAATAAAGTTTAAATGAACCCAAGGCCTTTTACCAGACATTAAGAAGGTTGCATGGACCTACTCTTAACCTAGTGAATACCTTAGTGATCTATTAAACTTAATATGTTTTACTTNAGGCATAAAGAACATTGACTAATCCTATGCTTGTTTACTGAATCTGCGGCCAGGCTGGGAGGATACCAACCCTCACTTCACAGCTCTCACGTTCCCCTCACCTGAGGGCTAACATCTACACTTCAACACCCAAACGATAGGACTGAATTGAGGAATTTACTAAATTTGCGGCTAGGCTGGGAGGATATCGGCTCTCACTTCGGAGCTCCCACGCTCTTCGCCTGAGGGCTAACATCTACACTTCAGCACCCAAACGATAGGACCGAATTGAGGATTTTATTCTGTCACTCACCTGAGGGCTAACATCTACACTTCAGCACCCAAACGATAGGACCGAATTGAGGATTTTAGTTTCTGAATTTGTGGCTAGGCTGGGAGGATACCGGCTCTCACTTTGGAGCTCCCATGTTCCCCTTATCTGAGGGCTAACATCTACACTTCAGCACCCAAACGATAGGACCAAATTGGGGATTTTAGTCTCTCATGAGGGCTAACATACACATCAGCACCCAAACGATAGGACCGAATTGGGGATTTTAGTCTGTCAGAGGGCTAACATCTACACTTCAGCACCCAAACGATAGGACCGAATTGGGGATTTTAGTCTGTAACACTAAAATCTCCAATTCTACGCCCGATAATATTATTTCCCTTTTTATTTGCACCCAACTTCCAAGGGTTTTGACCTCCCTGAATCTTGGATGTAATCTTCACTTTAGTTGTAAATCTCAACATATTTTAACAAATCAATTGGCCAGATTANAAATTCAACTTATTTTAACAAATCAATTGGCCAGATTGAAAGTAATTTAAGATCAAAGTGAAAAGATCATCATAATTTCTTAAATATTTTTGGGCTCAACCAATTCAAATCACCATTTCACAAATCTCAAGACAAGGAGAAAGACAGAGAAAACAACTTAGATCTCATGAGGAAAACACAACAAAAGTCGGAATTCATATATAAAATCAAAGTCATACGAAATACAACAAGTGAATAACTTATCTATAATTTCTCCCCAAGAACACTCCTCGAAGTTCCTTTGAATCTCTTCCTTTCTTTACAGCACATAGAATTCCTTTTCGAAGTAGCAAGGAGGAAGAAATCTCTCACTTTCCCTCCACACTTACAATCTCTCAAATAATTCCTCACACTATTGGAACCTTTCTAACCTTCAAGAACTCTCTCCCCCTTCCAGACTCCCTTTCTTCTCCATCAATTTTTAGCCAAAATAGTCTTTTAAAGTTGTGGACAAGCTTTCCCAAGGGTTGCCTAAGCATCCCTTCAAAATTTGGCCTTATCCAAAGCTTGATTAGGCATAACCACCGAGCTCGCCATTGGCGGCCTTGAGGGCGCATCGGCGGACCTTCATAATGAATTAATTCTGGAGTCTCGGGAAAATCTCACCGTCGGCGGGGTCGATGGCTCTGTCGGCGCCCTAGTTCAATTCTGCACATTTTGGTCCTTTTCGCTCCTTTTTGCATCTTTTTGCTCCAATGACCCTAATTCATCATTCCTGGAACAAAACATCAAAAATACCATTCTTTAAAGTGCAATATCATCAAAAATAGTATAAAATGGGTATGAAAATCTCAACATATTTTCCTCTGATCAAAATCCCCCAAACNCTAAATATCTTAAGTTACAAAATTAATTTTCATTACAAAAATATTTCTTTAAATCTACCATAATATTTAAACCAGTTACAAAAATATAGTTACAGAATTAAATTCACCTACATAAAATCATATAAATATTTTTTGAAAATATTGAAATAGAGGACATCTAATAGTTAATTTTCTTCTTCCCTTCCCCAAACTTAAATTTTTCAATATGAAATAATATAGGTGGAAAGAAAACTAGAAATTTAAATCATACCTCAGTATTGTAGGCATTTTCATCATTCTGAAATTTATATAGACCTTCTCGAATTCTTACTTCACCTGGTCTGTAATATTAGGAGGTTTCTACACATATTAATCATTAGAGGAATTTCTGGGTAATGAAATTTTGAAATAAGTATAAAACTAAAACATTAAATAAGCACAATATTTCCTAACACTTACTTCACCTGGTCTATAATATTAGACGCTTTCTACACATATAAATCATTAAAGAAATTTTTAATGAAATTTTGAAATAAGTATAAAACTAAAACATTAAACAAGCACAATATTTCCTAACAAAATCACAATACTAAACAAAATAATTACAATTAAAACGCAAAAATAAAAACCACATTACATTACAATCCACAAAATACTACTCAATATCTATTAAACTACACATGCACATTTAAGTATAACACTAATTTTATAACAACAACTAAAAATCATCCAAGTACAACGAAATAATAAAAATGAAAGTCCAAATACACAAACATTCATT
Organism: Phalaenopsis hybrid cultivar; assembly: GCA_002079205.1. NCBI lineage: Eukaryota > Viridiplantae > Streptophyta > Magnoliopsida > Asparagales > Orchidaceae > Phalaenopsis > Phalaenopsis hybrid cultivar. The sequence goes on along the minus strand of JXCR01146743.1, from coordinate 352,850 downwards.
TCTATTACAAAAAAAAAATCACAGAAACAAAAGTACAAATATAAGTGCATCAAATTAATTCAATATTAAAATCTCAAGCTATATCTTCATCGCCTTGATCAACAGGTGGATCGGGCTACTACTGAGTATATCGGGGGCACTCATGAAAAGTAACATCAGGCTCACCTCTGTAGTGTTAGGCCTGAGCTTCATAATAAGCTACCTCAAAATTTGAATGCCTCTGAAGGTACTCACTATCGTAATCGTGTCGACGTTCTAAACCTCCAATCCTTTCATTTATCAATTCTATGCTCTTCTGCTGCAAGGTCAACTCATTCATCAAATTAGAGAGGGTAGGGGAACTAGAAGGTGGAAGGTCATAACTTGTAGAAGGGACATCTCTACTAATAGAAGGCTCTTCACTCCTACTTCCAGTTTTCGATTTCTCATGGGATTCATAAGTCTTCAAATTAGCCTTAGTACTGGGTTTCATAGGGTGAACCCATTCTTCATCTCCAAATTCCACTCCAAAAAGTTTGCAAATGGCATAAATAAGTCCAGGATGTCCTAGACCTCCACTAGTCTCACTCCTCGCCGCAGTCAATATATTCTTAAAAATTAATCTCCCCACATTTATAGTTCTATTATTTTGAATACAAAAATTTATAATAGATCTATATCTAGTTACCTCACTATGGTGATAGGTCAGTAACAGAGTAGAGGAAATGAAATAGTGTCATGCCTTTGAGGTGGCATTGAGGCATGGAAGCAGAAAAATTTACCCGTTCTCGCTGTTTTATCTTCCATGTTCCTTTCCCATCAATGGAAGCAGAAAAATTTACCCGTTCTCGCTGCTTTATCTTCCATGTTCCTTTCCCATCAGTGGGAAAGTTGATCACATCATTCAGAAGGCCTTTTATTGTTCTAAAGGATTAATATTGGTAGCTATAAGAGTCTGGGACTTCATAAAAAGTGTTGATGCGGGCGGCAGTAAATTCAACAGGAAATCCACGCACTTAAACGATTACATCTTCAGAATAGATTACATTGGCATAGAACTCCTTCACAATGCTTGCATCAGCTATATTGGTGGTGTAACAAAAGTTGTCCCACCTCCACTCGGTGATAACTCGTTTGATTTCTCCTCTCGGGCTTTCAAAAACTCGATCTTGTATACACTTCTTTCCCTTAAATACTGAAGTAAATCTTGTTTGAGTCATCGCATTGATGAAGCGAGACTCGTCGAACTCAACCCATCTCTTTTGTTGTGGAGCCATTTCAATCTAATTAAATTATAGAAAAATTCCAAAAATTACATCAAATATGCAAATCATGGCTTCGAATAGTAATTCTAAGAGTTCAACATTAAGATTCCTGAATTTCTTCCCAAATTTTCTTCACACTTTCACATTTTTTGGATCTCCTCAAGGTGGAAGAAATCCAGGGTGAAAATAAAATATTTTTAGTTTGGAGTGAAGCTCTTACCTAGAGATGATCAAATCCGGTGTCAAAAAAGCCTTGAAATCGCCTCCCAATCCAAGATCTCTCAAGCCTTAGGTCAAAAATGGCGTTTTTAGGAGAAAGGGGATGATGAATAGTGGCAGTTGACTGGTCAAAATTGTGGTTAAAGGTGTTTTTTTGTGAGCTCACCATCGGTGGGGTCAATGGCGCCTTCAGCGCGCTTTATTGGAATTAAATCCTAAGTCTCGGGAAAAATCCTCCGTCGGGCTTTATCAATTTTGTCCAAATTTTTGATTTTTTTGCAATTTCGACAAATTCCAAGCCTAAACGACATCCATTTAATCATTATAGACATAATTTTAAGTGACTAAATGATGTACTTAGCACATATAGACTTTCACAAAAAAACCATCACATTTATATATAAATCCCAAGGGGTACAATATGTGTTACATAACACACCTAAGTTTGATATTTTCTCAACCTCAATACATTAATTCAGCGTTGCAATCCAGGCCACAACACTCAAAATGCTGAAAACAAAACATCTTATGCTTAGTCTCAACTATACAGAGATCTAAAAGCATAATTCTAAAGAAAAGCAAATACAAAGTTCAATTCAAAATACATAGATAGACAGATAGGTAGTAATATAAATGTACTAATCTTCAGACTCCATACTAGATTCTCCTCTGAGATGACCCATTGATTGCACATGAACTAAGAGGTTATAGATAGGTCGGAATGGAAACTCTTCAGTGGAATACTCTTCTATTAACTTCATCCTCTTCATCAGTCATATTAAGTTATCTTCTAGATGTCTAGAGTGATCAAAATGTTCCTTCATCCTCCGTCAAAGAAATCAGAGATATTATTAATCGCATTCATGACATTTTGTACCTCCTTTTCCAATTTATTGATTCGGCGCAGGATCATCAGAGACTTATCAGGAATTAAGGGTTGAACTGACAGTAAATTTTGAGATGATTGATCTACTATAATGGCTATGTCATTTTCATCTTCAATAAATGGGAATCTCTCAGTTGGGTCCAACAGCTTCCAAGGTAGCAGTACCTTTCCCCAATTTTCATAGGACACTTGGAGCTGACTGCAAAGTGAGAAAATTGTGGAGGAGTGTCTAAGCCCATAAGTTGATCCATGAACGATTAGGCCCAAAACTGACTACACAATTATTGATCCAATGTCGATCGGCAGTCCCCTTTGGATGCAGTAATTCAAAATGGCACTTTCTTTAGAAACTTTACCGATCTTCATTGTCGGTAACAATTTTGCAGAAATGAAAAAGTGACAATGTTTTGAAACAGGATTTAGGAGTGTCGCAGAAAAACTAACATACCCATTTTCTCTTGTTTCCTAGTCGTCGGTTTTGTCTGTTAAATATTGGTACATTTCATTCATCTAATTTCTCATCGGGATGAAATTGGAATAGTGTCAGACAGGAACATTTTCGATCATGTATAATTCATTGATCCATGCAGGAGTGAAAGTGATCCATCTTCCTTGCACATAAGCAACTCCCTTGTTGATTCCGTGTAAATTTTCATAGAATATTTTTACCACAGGAACCACCACGGCGGCAGTAGTGTAGCACGACACTTCCCATCTTTTTCGCACTATTGTTTCTTCAATATCCATCGTGGGATTATTTAATCTACCATTTACGAATCCCTGTTCCTTGATCAATCTTTTCTTTGTCAGTAACTTGTTGAAGATTCGTTGCGCTTTCGCACTAATAAATTTTTGTCGATTGAAAACTTGCATTTTGGGATTATCAGGGGAATTAGACGCCATAAGAATGAGATTGGTGGAGTTTCACTTAATTTTTGGAGGGAAAATATGAACTAGGAATCAAATTTTAGAGTTTAAAAAGCTTATTCCCGCCCAGAAACTGCAAAAAACCACCATTTGAACCCAAGTAACCGCCATTTTGTCGGTCTCGCCATCAATTGGGTCAATGGAGCTGTTGGTGAACCTCTGTATTAATTTTTCCTGGACTCTCGGGAAAAACCCTCCGTCGGCGGCGTCGAGGGCGCCATCAGAGCCCAAGGCAAAATTTTCACAGTTTTCGCTCTGGTCCGAATGCGTTCCAATTTTTCTTTATGGATCCAATTTTTAAGATGTTTCAAGCGTAAATAAGAGTAGTAGAGCTTAATACTACCACATACTAACGATAATTTCAAATACAAACTACTATAATGCGATAAAAATAAAGATAAATATGGGTTGCCTCCCATAAAGCGCTTGGTTTAACATCGTCAGGCCTACTNATTTTCACAGTTTTCGCTCTGGTCCGAATGCGTTCCAATTTTTCTTTATGGATCCAATTTTTAAGATGTTTCTAGGGTAAATAAGAGTAGTAGAGCTTAATACTACCACATAATAATGATAATTTCAATTACAAACTACTATAATTGCGATAAAAATAAAGATAAAGATGGGTTGCCTCCCACAAAGCGCTTGGTTTAACGTCGTCAGCACGACCTATTCAAGTGTCATTCAGGTTGACTGATCATTAAAACCTCTTTAAAATTTGGTCTTTTATCCACATAATATGATTTTAATCTGTGTCCATTTACTTTAAATCTATTTCCAGTTTTCTGATCTTCAATTTCAACAGCTCCGTAAGTATAAACTTGAGTCACAGTAAAGGTTCCTAACCAACGAGACTTCAATTTCCCAGGAAATAATTTCAGCTTAGTGTTGTAAAGCAAAACTTCTTGTCCTAGTTTAAATTTTTTTGGTTAATCTTCAGATCATGCCATAACTTTAGTTTTTTATAAATTATGTCGTTATCATAAGACTCATTTCTTAATTCTTCCAATTCATTTAATTGTAACACTCTTCTTACTAGCATCTTTCAAATAATAATTGAATTATTTAATCACCCAATATGCTTTATGCTCTAATTCTACTGGTAAGTGACAAGTTTTTTTTCCAAAAATTAGTTCGTAAGGAATCNTCTTTCATCTAAACTATGAAAATTATGGAGTCAGTTTGACTTCATCTTTTTCAAAAACCCAATTTTTTTTTCTTCTAATGTCCTTCCGAAGCGGGCAACGGGATTTCAATTCCGATGACCGACAGCTTCTTACGGGCAAACCCCACACCAAAAATAGTGCCGACNCGGGATTTCAATTCCGATGACCGACAGCTTCTTACGGGCAAACCCCACACCAAAAATAGTGCCGACAAGGGCAGAGGTAGAACATAGGAGACTTGGGCTTATTGTATTAAAAATGATCTTAATTTATTAGAACTAAATGAAAATATGACACTAAGTAGGATTGGAATGGAGAAAAAGGATTCATGTAGCCGACCCCACGTAGTGGGATTAAGGCTTTATTGTTGTTTTGTTGTTGTACCAATACAACCTCTATAACTCCTTTTGGATAAGTTATTGATTTTTATTTTGGTCACTTTCCATTGCTTCATTCTCTTCATCAACTTCAGTTTCTCTTTGGATCCTTATTTCGACTTCTTTTCTGCTTTGTAATTGAATAACTTTAATTTGCTCCTTATTCTGATCTTTTGGATTAACTTCCACCGTACTCGGAAGAATTTCAGAAGGTCTGTTCTGAGTGCAGTAGCAATATGACCTAATTGATTTTCAATATTTATAATAGCAGCCCCTTGATTCTGTATTTGATTTCCCATGTTTAACATTACTTCTTCCATCATCAACTTTTTTCCCTTAACTTGTGGTTTAGCAGTAGAGTTAAATCCAGGAGGATAATAAGGTAGATAACTAGGATTTCCTTGGTTGTTCAAATTTCTGGAGGGATTCACCAAATTTTTATAATTATTCCAACTAAAATTAATGTGATTTTTCCATTCAGGATTATAAAAATTAGAATGGGGATTGTTATTTCAATTATTTATAGTATTTAAAGTTTCATAAGATGATTAAGTATCAATGATCTGTCCTTATGAATTTTCTTCTAATCATGTGGGTATTTAAGAACAGTTCACTCCTATTTGATCAATCTTTTTTGAAATAACATCAATTTGAGATGCTAAAATAGACATTGCATAAGAATCATGAATATTAGCTACTCTCTTAAGATTTACCCTTTCAGAGGGACATTGAAAATTGTCAATAGTCATTTCTTCAATTAAAAAATATGCTTAATCATAAGGTTTTTACATTAGTTATCCATCCGCAGTAGCATCTATAATACATCTAAGTGATCCTACTAATCCATTATAAAATTTTTGAATTATTAACCAATCTGGTAGAGCATAGTGTGGACATTTTCTAAGAAAATCTTTAAATCTTTCCCAAGCTTCATATATTAATTCACCTTCAAATTGACAAAAAGATGTAATATCATTTCTAAGCTTAGTAGTTTTCGAGGGTGGAAAATATTTAGCTAAGAATTTTTGTGATAGTTCTCCCAAAGTTCTGATATATGCAGGTGCTAATGAATTTAACCAAGCCTTTGCTTTATCGATTAATGAAAAAGGAAAAGCCTAAGCCTAACAACATCATTAGACACTCTGATATATTTAAAAGTAGCACAAATTACAAGAAAACTAGTAAGATGTAAGTTTGGATCTTCAGTAGGTGTTCTTCCAATTTGATTATTTTGTATCATTTGAATAATAGCAGGTTTAAGCTCGAATAAATTAGCAACAACATCTGGATTTTAAATAATCTTTTAAAGGTCTTTGTTGATGTTTGTTTATTTGATTATTTAAGTTATTCGCCATTTCATTTAAGTTTTTAATTTCTTTTTGTTTTTTTTGAATTTTTCTAATAGTATGCTCTAATTCTAAATCGTAAGGTACTAAACCTTCAGATCAAATATTTCGCATAAACAAATATAATAAGCAAAGAAAAATTTCTTAAAAATAAACTCTTAAATAAAAATATATTTTCTTTTTGGATTTTTGAATTTTTTAATTTTGTTTAATTAATTATCTCTAAATTTTCTAATTTATCAAATCTATTTAATTTACCGTTACCTTCCCCGACAACGACGCAAAAAACTTGATCTCGAGTGAAATATAGTTGTGTGAAATTATATAGTTGACTTTGCTATGCAATGGTGCCAAAAGCTTGATGCAATATTTTATGAATTAGAAATTTATGCAATTAATGTTGGGATTCTACGCAAGTATATGTATCGTTATCAAGTAATAAATGACTTTCTATTTAAATATCGATTCTGCGGGGAAGGTTTAAATTTGAAATGATAAATTTACTAGAAAATTCACAGAAATTCAAAACAAAATTACTGACACTAATTTTGAATGTTAAGATATTATCAGAACAAGATTATTTAACTAATAACACAACTGAAATACAAAGTTTAAACAGTGACTACTAAACTATTAAACAATGTTTATGTGATGAAGATTTCTTATGTGAAAAAGCATCTTTCACCACTACAATGAGATTTGGTAAAATGAGATGAGATAAATGATTTTAATATGTATTGTGCCAAATAGGAGCAGTTTTGATTCTCTACCCTGATACAGTGTTATAGAAAATCATTAGTTAATCTCAGGTTTAGTCTATAAATTCGTGGCTAGGCTAGGAGGATAATGTCTCCAACTCCATAGCTCCCACTTCCCTTTACGTAAAGGCTAACTCTCGCTTTTGTTTTTAAACACTAAGACCGAATTGGGGATTTAGTCTATCACCCTAAAGATTATCCAATTCTACACCCAACAAAGCATATTTCCTTATTTATTTGCACTTAATTCCATGAATGAAATTCTCCTCCATGAAATCAAATGAAGATTCTCCAATTCTACACCCAAAAAAGAATATTTCCCTATTTATTTACACTTAATTTCTTAAACAAATTTCTCCTTCATGAAATCAAATGTGACCTTTATTTGCACTTAATTCCATGAACGAAATATTCCTTCATGGACTTAAATGTGATTCTCACTTTGTTGGTAGAACTCATACTCCATTTCCTGGATCATATGTTTCACAACATATTTTAACAATTCAATTGACCAGATCGAAAAGTAAATTATGTTCAGAGTTGAAAAATCATCACAATTTATTTTATATTTTAATATTGGCACATTCATATTATCTCTTCATTTCACCATATCTCATAGTAGAGAGAAAAATAAAGTAAACTACTCAAACTTCATGAGAAAGATACAAGCAAACACAAATTTTATATATAAAAGAAAGTTCATACAACACTAATAAACAAACAACACTTATCAGAAACTCTTTCCCAAAGAAAATTCCTTGTAGCCTCTTCTAGGAAATGTAGGAAGACGAATTATCACTTTTCTTCTTCTTCAACACTCTTAGAGAAGAGTTCACACTTAATCTCACCACAAAACTCTAAATTATAAGAACAATGAACTCTAAATAGTTGTGGAATGAAAAATGGAAGAATGTGTGATGTGTGGAAGGTTGAATTAGGGCGATGATATGTCAGGAAGAGTCACTTTTCTGATCAATTTTGGCCCCAAATAAATCCTACAGTCGGTTCTCCAATAAGTGCCTCCAAAAGCTCTTCAAAAAGCTTCCAAATTGGTCTAATCTTATAGAAACAGGGGATGAACTGACATTGGCGCCGTCGGCGCCAATGTTCCACAATTTAATTTGATGTTCTTTATCAAAAGAACTTCTTCATTTTTGGTCCAAATTTCATCCTTTTTGCTTCCTTTTTACTTTAATTCCTAAAATTCAACAACATGCAAAAAAAAAAACATAAACATACCTTTCATTAAAGTGCAATATTACTAAAAATGAGTACAAAATATCGGTCTAAAAATGCATATATTTTTGGTGTATCAAATCCCAACATAAATTGCTTAAATTTCTTATTAATAAACTATTGCATCAAGCTTTTGGCACCATTGCATAGCGGAGTCAACTTTATATATTTTGCACAACTATATTCTCGGGATCAACCACCCAAAATTGCCAAAATTACCAAAATACCATCAAATTTGCCAAAATTATAAAAATTCCCTTGGCACCCCAAACTTTCCCAAAACATCCAAAATCACTTCAAATGTCTCCAAAAACCAATTTGGACCCTTCAATTGAACCAAATTTGGCCAATTTGATCATTTTGACCAAAACCCCCAAATTGCCCTTAAATGCCCAATTCACACAAACTCAATTCAAATGTCCATCAATTTGGCCCTAATTCTCTGAAATTGTAATCCTAAACTCAAATTCATCTTTCATATGATAAATCCAAACCAAATTTAAGCCTAATTGACCCATGCTTTGAGCTTAATTTTGATCTAAATCAAAACCGCCAATTTTGGCCCTATGATCTAATATCACCTAATTAAACCCCATAGCCTACTCAATTTGCCTCAGTTTGAATCCTAAATTCTTTCTAACAATCATACAAATCAAATTGGACCCTCAATTGGCCTTGGTCAAGCCTCAATTTCACCCAATTTCAACCCACATTCAAAATCCCCAAATTGGTTGTCCCCAAATTCCACCAAATTGAATGACCTAACCTCAAAATTGACACCCAATTGATGTTGAAAACTCTTCATGACATTTTTATAGACCATTTTAAATCATTAATTTGGACCTAACCTAACCCTATCCCAACCTAGACTCAAGTCTAACCTAACACCCCTAAATTGACCAAAATCCCAAAATCCTTCAAACTGAGCTTCCAATTGAACTCAAAATTAATTCAATCATTCACAAAAAATCTTCATGAAAATCATCTACACAATTTTGATCAATTAATTAAGCTCAATGTCATGGCTAGCCTAACTCAAACCCAAATTCTAGCCATTTTTACCCAAATTGAACCCATGCACCAAAATTTACTTAGCCATGCCTAAGCCGCCAATTTAATGATACCACAACCACCAAATACACCCTACAGACCAGGCTAAACCCACCTAAACCAGCCAAGATGGGATATGGACTAATGGTCCCTTGTTTTAAGGGATCTCACCCCATATTTGGCCTAAATTCAAATATCTTGACCATTATCACTTACCCTGAGGAGTTAACCATCATTAAGCACCCTCTCGCCTCTCTAAGCCAAGAAATGACCATACCTTGGCCAGCCACCAAAAACAGCCAGCACAAGGGAGCCCCGAGTGGCCAAAACCCAATATTAAACCTCCCTAACTTGGCTCACTCCCATTGGCCATTAGAGCCTTTCTTTCCTCCATCTCAGCAAGCTTTAACACCCAACTCTAAGCCATGAGCTCCACCAGGAAGCCATGGCTTTTAATTTTTCCCTCCATAGATAAAGAGAGGAGTGCTTGGAACCTTAAGGAAACTCTGCCAAAATCTCACCAAAGCTTCTCCAAACCATCCCGAGTGCATTCCCCTTGCTCTCAGACACTGATAGCCACCCCTTAGAGCCAATTTCTCCACTAAAATTTGCCCTAAAACCAGAATAGATCTCTCCACTCCACCACAATGCACTAAACTTCAATTAATTGTGCACACACCATTCCCACAGTGAAAGTGGCTAATTCCCCACAAAAGCCCCCTCTGAAATAGCCTCTAGCATAGCTTTAGACCAACACCTGAAATCAAGCTTGATCAAAATCATACCTTGGCAATTCTCTAAGGCTTGAGAATTCATCTGGAGGTTCGTTGGGTCTAATTGAAGCTACCACAACCATCTGATTGAGGCCTCCCCTCTCAGATAAAGGTATTGAATCCCAACCCTAATTTGAGCCCTTTTTTATTCCGCATACATATTTACTGTATTTAATACTGTATAAACCATATAGATGTGTTCTTCTTGAGTAGATGAAGGCTTAGAAACAAACACCATGCAATTTGGTTGAGTCTAGGTGAAGATCTTAAGATTTTAGTGTGAACGGCTTACGGGATAGGTCCCTTAGGGACAATGAATGGATGTCATTCGATCACGCGTTTATCCATTGAATGGTTCTGATGAAGCCGAATGAGGATATGGTCCATAAAGCACGGTTCGTGTGGCAGATATGTGGCTGGCGGCGTCAAATGGCAGAGCTCCGAGTGTTCTTTCGGAGCCGCCTAGGATCTAATCAGCGCTGCGCTGGATAAGTAGAAAAATAAGGATTTTTGAATTATTTTAAATGCTTAAAAATAAATAATCCATATCTTTCTCTAGAAAAATTAGAAAAATAAAATGAAAATGCCCTCTTGCACAGTGAACATAGGAGAATAATGTGGGCTAAAAATGAAAATGCCCCTAGGGTGAAATAGTCCTTTTAGACTTTGGTGCCCTAACAAAGTTTAGGATTAACCAAGAAAAAAATAGGTTATTTTTATCTTAATAAACATGTTTGGATGATTGAAATACAATAGGACTAAATGATAGAAACTCACTCACCACCCTTGCACAACATCAACAAAACCATAATTCTTCTATTGTTTATGACTTGGAAGCCAATTAAGATCAGACAATTCTTAAGTGAGGGGCTTAAGTCACAAAGATGATAGTTTACTTTTCTTAAGCCCAAAGTTGAGGGTGATGTGATCATTTATTTAGGATACATATCACTTAAAATAAAAATCTTGATAATCACCATTTCACCTATCATGATTGTTAAAGGCTTAGTAGTGACCTAGGCTCAACATCTAAACTTAATTGATTAGATTTAGAAGATAACATGATTGATGATTAACATATTTAAAAACTACAAGCCTGACCCTAATTGTGGACACCACAAGCTTAATTAACCTAAACTTGCCTTAGAGGCATCCACTCACATAACTCTTAAATGAAACATCAATTGATTAACTGAGTATCCTATCACATATTAGACAATTTAAATATAGTAATCCTCATATAAAAAGAAAAAGAAATTAAGGATTGAAAATGATTTTGAAAGAGAAAGAAAAGAAAATCAAAAGAAAAAGAAGAGCAAAAAGAAAAATATGTGAGGAGAAGCATGAGAAGATGCCTAATTAAAAATTGACTTCACTTGAATTATCTTAAAGGATTTTCCTTTATTGTTATTATTGTTTGTTTTTAGAGTGTGATAATTTGCTTTATTTTAGATGTTATGTTGTATTGTGAACAGTAGGATTGTAAAACTGTTTTTACATTGAAAATCATTTTAGTACTGTTGTTAGTTTTTTAGTACATTGTTGAATGTATTTATAGTAAATTCTTTCTCAGCAAATTTTTATATGTATTATGTATTATTTAATGTTTTATGTCTTGTAGTTTTTCATATTAGCACCTGCAATATTTTAGAGTTAAGTTTCAATATCATAACCTTCAACAGATAAGTCTTTTCTTTATATATTTAATGTTTTCTTTCACTCTATATGTTAAAAATTTGGGTGTAGACTAAGTCTTTTCTTTGTATATGTTAAAATTGAGTTAAGTTTCTATATTAAATGTTTTCTTTATATATCAATATCAGAACCTTCAACGGGTAAGTCTTTTCTTACATCCCCATGATTTAGGTACATGTAGATTACCTTAAGTCATGAAGATGGACGCCCAACACTCATGACATAAGAAAATGATGCCAACAAAAGAGTTTGATGACATTCTCTCCGACGGTAATGTTTTTATTGGTCATCTCCAGTAGTTTGGCCAGGTTCTGGGGCTATAACAAGATGAGGTCATATATTAATCTCTCTCTCCTAAGGACTTGGATCAAGGCAGCTTGTGCATCTCCGGTCTGTAGGCTCTTTACCTCCAACATCTCCTTCTAGTTTTGTGTGATGTAAGAACACAAGCTTTCATTCAACCCTTGCTTAACTTGTCACATGGTTTGTGATCTCTTCTTAGGCCTCTAGGAGCTTGCGAATTGTGCCAAAAATAGTCTGCTAAAATTAGTGAAATAGCTGACCACCCTACTAGTAATCTGTTGAAACACCTCAGGGATGACAACCTCAAGGAGGTAAAAAACAAATGACATTTCAACATGTCAGAGAATTTAGAATGCACATGGATGATTCAAACGATGCAAGGTGGTCAGTAGGATCAGACTGACCCTTATAAGATTCTAGTGATGGGAACTTAAACTTCTCAAGGGGTTTAACTTCTGAGATCTAGCGGGTGAATGCACTCTCCAGCTGGCGTGGGGCTTAAGTGCACCTAAATCATTGTCATCAGTGCGGATTGTCGGCGTTATTTCGGGTTGGTTTGTGGGGAGTGCCCGTAAGAAGCTGTCGGTCGCTGGAATCGAAATCCCATCGCCCGCTTCGGAAGGACGTTGAAGTATGAAATCAAACTGACCCCATATTTTTTCATAGTTTAAAATGAAAGAGCACGATACCTCAAATCCTGTATCCCCGAAGGATAAACACAAGACTTGAGGATGAGGCTCGATCAAATAAACTAAGAAAAGTATGAGGTCCGTTAGACCCCATATTTTTCATAGTTTAAAATGAAAAAGCACTGTACCTCAAATCCTGTATCTATCCTAAAGGATAAACACAAGACTTGAGGATGAGACTCGATCAAATAAACTAAGGAAAGTATGACATCGGATAAACACAAGACTTGAGGATGAGGCTCGATCAAATAAACTAAGGAAAGTATGACGTCCGGTCCCATAGTTTTCATAGTTTAAAATGAAAGAGCACTGTACCTCAAATCCTATATCTATCCCAAAGCACAAGACTTGAGGATGAGGCTCGATCAAATAAACTAAGGAAAGTATGATGTCTGTTTGGTCTGCAAGACTTGAGGATGAGGCTCGATCAAATAAACTAAGGAAAGTATGACGTCCGTTTGGTATGAGGATGAGGCTCGATCAAATAAACTAAGGAAAGTATGACGTCCGTCTGGTCTGCGAAACCATTGTAAAATGAAAGAGCACTGTACCTCAAATCCTGTATCTATCCCGAAGGATAAACACAAGACTACTCGATCAAATAAACTAAGGAAAGTATGACGTCCGTTTGGTCTGTGAAACCTTTGTATTTGCTGACAAGTTCCCCTATTTAATATAAAGGATTAAATAGGGTTTATATTAAGCTGGGTTCGGACATGCTTCCTATAAGGGCAAGCCCCTATAGTTAATTACATCTTAAATGACCAAAGTCACTTAAGAAGACTCTCGATAAAAATCAAGAAATATTATCTTCAAGGAATTTCAAAGGGTAGGACTCTTCAACGAAATCGGATGTAGACGTGAAAGGGGATTGGTTCAAATTTGGAACATTTTATTGTAGAATCCAAAGGAAGAAGAACTAAGGTGAAAGGGGATTGGTTCAAATTTGGAACATTTTATTGTAGAATCCAAAGGAAGAAGGACTAGAGAAAATCAAGAAATATTATCTTCAAGGAATTTCAAAGGGTAGGAATCTTCAACGAAATCGGACGTAGAGGTGTGGGAAAAATTATCTTCAAGGAATTTCAAAGGGTAGGACTCTTCAACGAAATTGGACGTAGAGGTTGAATTATCTTCAAGGAATTTCAAAGGGTGGGACTCTTCAACGAAATCAGACATAGAGGTGTGAAAGAGATTGGTTCAAATTTGGAACATTTTATTGTAGAATCTAAAGGAGGAAGAACTAGGGGATGTCGGGTTCAAATTTGGAACATTTTGTTGTAGAGTCCAAAGGAGGAAGAACTAGGGGATGTCATGGGTTCTCAAATTTGGAACATTTTATTGTAGAATCCAAAGAAAGAAGAACTAGGGGATGTCATGGATCTAGCAAATTTGGAACATTTTATTGTAGAATCCAAAGGAGGAAGAACTAAGGGATGTCATGGATCCAGAGGAGAACCCAAATTTGGAACATTTTATTATAGAATCCAAAGGAAGAAGAACTAGGGGATGTCATGGATCCAAAACATTTTATTGTAGAATCCAAAGGAGGAAGAACTAGGGGATGTCATGGATCCAGAGGAGAACTCAAAGGATAGGACTCTTCAATGAAATCGGACATAGAGGTGTGAAAGGGGATTGGTTCAAATTTGGAATATTTTATTGTAGAATCCAAAGGAAGAAGAACTAGGGGATGTCATAGATCCAGAGGAGAACCTTGGTGACTTCCCAAGTTATCCTAATGTTTGGCTTCAGTTTTGGAGAGAAATATTTAAAGAACCTCGGTGACTTCCCAAACTATCATAATGTTTGGATTCAATTTTGAGGAGAAATATTTAGGTATTTTATCCTGCCAATTTTATTAGTTAGGGCTTACATTCGTGTGAAATGATCACACAAATAGCACGAGAGATGTGAGGATTTAGGTCGTGACAGACGACAACCTCGAAATTCTAGCAAATAGCCTGGAAGATGTGAGGATTTAGGTCATGACGGACGACAACCTCAGAATCCTAAGATCAAATAGCTTGGAAGATGTGAGGATTTAGGTCGTGACGAACGACAACCTCAGAATCCTAAGATCAAATAGCCTGGAAGATGTGAGGATTTAGGTCATGATAAACGACAACCTCGGAATCCTAAGATGTATAGCCTGGAAGATGTGAGGATTTAGGTCGTGACAAACGACAACCTCGGAATCCTAAGACGGTATAGCCTGGAAGATGTGAGGATTTAGGTCGTGACAAACGACAACCTCAAAATCCTAAGATGATTTAGGGCTTATATTATATAGCAGGGCTATACAAAGGCCTAAAGATAAGATGAGGATTTACGTTACATAAGCAAGCGATCTCGAAGTCCTATGGCTTTGTTGTTTAAGTCTAAGGAAGGAGGATTGGTTTAGTTGGGGAAGACAAGTTTTGCTGTTGAAGATGGCCGTGCTACCCACCATGCTAGCTCCAAGCTCCTCTNACGGACCTGCTCCCTACTCTTAATCTGGTGAATACCTTAGGAATCTTTTAAACTTAATATGTTTTACTTAATTATATTATCCTTAAGATTTAAGGACACCCCCAATGCAACATAGAGTTAGGAAGGTTTCCAAAACTTTACTTTTCCAGCTCTATATACATAAATAATCTGACATACATTTTGAGTTTCAGGTGGTGGAACGAGAAGACTCGTCAGGTACACTTTTACAGTTTTTAGCGTTGTCCTTCTTGTGCTTTCATACTGTACTTTTATACCTGCAAATTTGCATGTTAAACAACGATGTCACCCTGCATGAAAACTAAAACCATTAGGATAGCCACATACCCAAAACCAAAACTAAAATCAACCAAGATAAAATTCACCGCCACAATATTCAAAATATAAAACACCTCAAAATTTAATCAATAAAATTCACCGCCACAATATTCAAAATATAAAACAACTCAAAATTTAACCACAAACATCACAAACATAAATCATCATTTCAAAAATATAAGACAACCAAAATTTAATTACAAATATCATAAAAAATACAACTTCAACTAAATTAATATGTCTCTATTGGAAGATCGGGAACCCCTCGGAGGGGGTAACCTACGGTTGCTAACGAGGCTTCCCACAGTCTAAATGAAATTATGGAACTCATTAAGTTATTTTTAGTAAATTCATTTGGAGTAAGTGATTCCAATAGAAAATAGTGGTGCCGGGACGATGGAACCGTGTGATCTTGAACGGTGTCGCTTTAATCAACTTTAATATGCCCATAATAAAATTTAAAGAACTTTAACCATAGGGTCACCTGATTTTATATTATAATCAAATGACCTAGAAAACATAAACTCTGCCACAACGAGGAGCTCGGAGCTTACATGGTGGGCAGCCCAGCCGTCTTCAACAGCGAGAGTATCTACAAAAACACATTCTTCCTTAGCTTTAAACAACAAAGCCATAGGAACTCGAGGTCGTTTGCCTAGTGCAATACAAATCCTCAAACACATCTTTTAGGCATTTGTACAATCCTGGTGTACAATCTAAGCCCTAAACTTGCCTTAGGATTCCGAGGTCGTCGTTCGTCGACCTAAATCCTCACATCTTCAAGGTTATTTGTGCTGATTTCTTCACACAAATGTAAATCCTAATAAATAAAANATAAACCCTATTTAATTCCTTATATTAAATAGGGGAATTTGTCGGCCAATATATTGGTTTCGCAGACCAAACGGATGTCATAACTTTCTCTAGTTTTTTTGATCGAACCTCACCCTCAATTCTTGTGTTCATCTTTCGGGATAGATACATGATTTGAGGTTTTGATCGAGCCTCACTTTCAATTCTTGTGTTCATCCTTCGGGATAGATACATGATTTGAGGTAGATCGAGCCTCACCCTCAATTCCTACATTCATCCTTCGGGATAGATACAGGATTTGAGGTAAACACTCTTTCATTTAAACTATGAAAATTATGGGGTCAGTTTGACTTCATCTTTTTCAAAACTAAACTTTAAAAAAAAAACGTTCTTCCGAAGCGGGCGACGGGATTTCAATTCCGATGACCGACAGCTTCTTACGGGCAAACCCCACACCATAAATAGTGCCGACACTTTGCTAGGAAGTAACTGAAAAAATTAGTAAATTACTTTATAGTTTAAAACATTTTATTTGAACTAAAAAAACTGTTTGTATTTTAATTTGAAGATTTTTATATTTTAATGTGTTTTCTTATTTAAATTGCTTATTGTGTTCGTTTATGTGTAGTTTAAGATCTGAAGATTTAGTACCTTAAAATTCAGAGTTTAAAAAAACTATTAAAATAATTTGAAAATAAGAAAAAGAGATAGATAAATTTAACAAAATGGCTTGCAGCTCAAGTAATGTTGTAAAAAAAAATGAACATCATCAGACACCTTTAAGAGATTATGCTAATCTTACAGCAGATGAAATTCATTTGAGTATACAAAATCTTGTTGTAGCTTCCAATTCATTTGAGCTTAAACCTGTTATTAACAAAATGGTGCAAAACATTCAGTTTGGGGGAACACCAACTAAAGATCCTAATTTACACATCACTAGTTTTCTAGAATTGTGTGCTACATTTAATTATGATGGAGTGTTGAATGATGTCGTCAGACTTAAACTTTTTCTTTTTTCACTAAGGCATAAGGGTATGATGTGGCTAAATTTGTTAGTAACTAGATCTATCAGAACTTTGGGAGAATTCTCAGAAAAATTTTTATCTAAATATTTTCCACCTTCAAAAACTACTAAACTTAGAATCAATATTACATCTTTTTTTCAGTTTGAAGGAAAATCATTTTATGAAGCCTAGGAAAGATTTAACGATCTCCTTAGGAAGTGTCCACACCATGCATTGCTAGATTGGTTAATAATTCAAACTTTTTACATTGGATTGATTGGATTTCTTAGATCAATAATTTATCCTACTGCTAGTGGATCCTTAATGTCAAAACCATTCAATGAAGCATATTCTTCAATTGAATAGATGACTACTAATAATTTTCAATGGCTCTCTTAAAGGGTAAATCCAAAAAGAGTAGCCACTATCAATGATTCTGATGCACTATCTAAGTTGCCTGCCCAAATTGCAGCTATATCAAAGAAGATAGATCAATATGAAATAAATTATTCTCGGACACCACCTGTGCTTGAGAAAGAACCATTAGGACAAATGATAGAATCTCAATCTTCTTACGAGACCTTAAATGCAATAAATAATCATTCTAATAATCCTTATGCCAATTATTATAACCCTGATTGGAAGAATCATCCAAATTTTAGTTGGAGTAACAATAAATCTAGTGTTGCTAATCCGCAATGGGGAAACAATGTTGTAAACCCATTGGAAAACTCCAACAATGAAGGAAGTCCAACTTATAAAACTATTACCCTCCAGGTTTTAATAATTTGCAGAGTAAGGAGAAGAAGTTATCTAAGAACATGTAAGATCTGGGATGGCATTGTCTCAATCAACTGTGGTGGAATCATATGAGATTATGTGGATGACAATGTAGTCCATATATTTTAGTGTAAATAAATAGGAAAATAATATTTAATGGGTGTAGAATTAGAGGACTTTATAGTGACAGGCTAAAGCCCCCTAATTTGGTCTATTGTTTTAGGTTTTGATGTGAGATGTTAGCCTCCATGTGGAGGGATAAGAGAGAACTCTAAAGTGAGAGCTAGTATCTTCCCTGCCTAGCCCATCTTCAGAACTATTTAAACTTTAGATTAACCAATATTCTTTATAGCGTCTCTAGTAAGGGTAAGGAATATAATTGCTCTAATTTGTCACAATCTCTCTTACTAATTGTTTTACTTTTACGCATGTCACTAATTTCATTATTTGAGGAATTACTTTTTAATATATTAAACCCCACTTTCTGATTTTCACTAAGTATTTTAGTTTAGGAGTAGAAATAGAATTGTAGTCATAATTTTAGGATATAGTCAAAACCAAACCTTTATCGACCTTCCATGCTTGGGCGTGTTATTCTAAACTAGAACTTCTCTTGAAAGCCGCCCTAATTGACCTCGATCTCCATGGGATCGATATTTGGGGCTTAATTAGAAAGCCCTATATTACTTGATAATGATACGTATGCTACGTAGAATCCTTAGAAATATAATTGAAATCTTACTTTGCTTGGGATCAGGTTTCCGGTGTCATTGTCGGGGATTAAAGTCTTCAAGTAGTGGTGTCAACTTCTTAAATTCCACATATAAAAAAGAATATCGAGACCAAGTTTTTGGCGTCGTTGTCGGAGATTGCAACGGTTGATCTTGACTTTTAGAATAATTTTAGTTGAAGTAATTAAGCTTAGACTTGGAAAACTGTAGTGTCGTAAAAACTATTTTTGTGTGAAAAGTGTATATTGTATGAAAAAGTGTTATGAAAAATCTGTCTGTGTGAAAATTATGGTGTTTGTGAAAATGTTTTGTTGTGTTGAATATATTTTTTGCTTTATTTGTATAATTATTAATTTATTATTTGTTGTGTTGCGTATGCAAAATAAAGGATCTGTAAGACTTATGTCTTATGATCCTGAGTTAGAAAAAAGGAACAAAATCAAAGAACAGAAAGGACTTGAAAAACTATAAATGGAAATGGAAAAAAATCAAAATAATAACTTAGAAAATCATCATAAATCATTGAGGGCTTATGTAAATCCTATGACAAATGAAATTCACTCAAGTATATAAACCCCTGTCCTAGAAGTTGACTCGTTTGAACTAAATACATCGATTATCCAACTAGTGTAGAGCAATAAGTTTGGGGGAACTCTTTTGGAGGATCTTTATTTACACTTATCAAATTTCTAGAACTTTGTGCTTTATTTCATTATATCAAATTTTCTAGAACTTTGTGATATATTTCATTATAACGACATGTCATATGATGTTGTTAGACTAAGGATTTTTCCTTTCTCACTAAGGGATAAGGTTAAAATGTGGTTATACTCATTAGCACCTGGCTCTATTAAAAATTGGGAGGAGTTAACAGAGAAATTCTTTGCTAAGTATTTTCCACCTTTAAGGATTACAAAACTTAGAAACAATATTATCTCATTTTGTTAGAATAAAGGGGAATCTATATACGAAAGCTGAGAAAGATTTAAGGAACTCCTAAGTAAGTGTGCACATCATGCTCTAGCTGATTGGTTAATCATTCAAACTTCTTACAATGGGTTAGTAGGATCCCTTAGGTCTACAATTGACGTTGCCGCTGGTGGATCATTAATGTCAAAACCATTTGATGTAGCATATGTGTTAATTGAAGAAATGGCTACAAATGAATTTCAATGGCCCTCTGCAAGAAAAAAAAAACTAAAAAGGTAGCCAATGTTCATGATACATATGCATTTACAATTCTTTCATCTCAAGTTACTATAATATCAAGGAAGTTGGACCAATTTAGAATGAACCAACCTCAATTTACTCCAATAAGTGAGGAAAGTTCATTAGGGCATATGATTAACTCTAACTTGTCATATAAGACTTTAAATACCATAAACAACCAGTATTCTAACTTTTACAACCCAAGTTAAAAGAACCATCCTAATTTTAACTTGTATCTTACTACTGGTGGAGGAAACCAAAAATGGGAAAATAATCATGCAAATCCTTTTGGAAGTTGGAATAATCAAGGGAATACAAACTATAGACCTTCATATCCACCAAACTCTAACAATGATCAATAATTTGAGGATAAGAAGATGTCTATAAAAGAAGTGGTATTGCAAATGGGAAAGCAGTTGCAAGGTCAAAATGTTGCGATTAGAAACATAGTGAATCAACATGGACAAATTGCTATTTTACTTAACAATAGACCCTAAGGAACACTTCCTAGAATCACTGAGATCAACCCTATAGAGAAGAATGATGAACAAATAGTTGTTGTCCAATTAAGAAGTGGAAGAGAGATAAAGGATGTGGTTAGTAAAGAGAAAGAAGTTGTGAGAAAAACAAAGAAAATAAAAAGACCTAAAGAACATGTTTCTAAGGATTTATAATATTTAATATCTCCAACTAAAATTAATTTAGAAAGACCACCACCTTCATTTCCTCAAATACTTACACAACATGAGTTGGATAACAATTTTCAACGTTCATGGAAGTACTTAAAAAGTTAACTATAAATATTCCTTTTTGCTGAAGCTTTGGAACAGATGTCAAGTTATGCAAAATTTATGAAGGAGATACTAAACAAGAAAAATAAGTTTGGGGATTATGAGATAGTTGCACTAAGTGAGGAGTGTAGCGCTTTATTTCAGAAAAAAACTTCCTAAGAAACTTAAAGATCCTTCTAGCTTAACAATTCCTTGTGCAATTGGAGAAAGATTATGTGGAAAAGCTTTATGCCATTTAGGATTGATCATTAATTTGATGCCTCTATCTATATTTAGAAGGTTAGGTTTACCCGATATTTCTCCCACTTCTGTAACCCTTCAGTTAGCTTATCAATCTATCATTTATCCAAAAGGGGTTATAGAAGATGTGCTTGTTAAAGTGGATAAATTTATCTTTCCTCTGGACTTTATTGTATTAGATATAGAGGAAGATAAAAAAAATCTATTTATTTTGGGGAGACATTTTCTTGTTACTGAACAAGCTATGATAGATGCACAAAAGGGAGAGTTGACTATGAAAATTAATGAACATGAAACCACTTTTAATGTTTTAATGGCTATGAAGTATCCAGCTGAGAAAAAAGATGATGATTGTATTTGGGTGGATGAAATTGATTGTTTAAGTAAGGACCATTTTCAAGAAAGTTTTGAGAGTAAGTTAACAAATGAGATCAGACTCTATGTATGTTCAAGAGAGGTGCAAAATGATGGACATTACTAAAAATAGTGAACTTTTAATTCCATCTGTTGAAAAATCTCATGAACTTAGGATGAATGTACCCTGTACAACTTTAAAGCCTACATATTTAGGAAATTCATCTACATCACCAGTCTTTATATCTTCAAATTTGACTCAATCACAAGAAGAACCTGAATTGAATGTGAAATCAATAAAAGATCTCCTAAGAAAGAGTTATTCAAAATCAATGAATGGCATATTCCGTGGTATACAGACAAAATGAATGATATTATGATGCTCGTGAAACCAATGTAAACATTAGAAACATCGGTTCGTCGATGTTATACCAAGCGCTTCATGGGAGGCAACCCAAGGTTATCTTTGTTATATGTTTAGTGTGATTGTTGTTATGTTAGATTGGATATTAGTGAGAAGTTGGACTTTGATCCATGTTTGATGTGTAAGAGTAGATTGGATTAATGTTGTGAGGTAATTTCTTCATCATGACTAGATTTGTATATGATTTTTGGTAGTAGCAGGTTGACGAGTCTGTTACGACTTAGTTCTCAACAGGAACTAAGCATGACCTTGAAGCATGTAGAGTTTTGACTTAGACCACTCCATGTCAACTATTTTACTTCCTTTATTTGACTTTTTTTTCACTTAGTAAGGTCATGAACTTACTTAGTGAACAACATCTGGAGTGTGTATACCTTATACTTAAAGTGACCTGGAAATTGGCAACACATGAGGGAATTCTAGTCCATGGATGTCAACCATATAAAGTTTTATAATACTCCGATGTTATTAATGTAGTTTCTTCCATTAGAAATTGAAAGTAACGAGGGGAAATGTGAGTAGAAGGGAGATAAAAAAAAACCTCAGTTGTTGTTTGTTTATGAATCTGTGAGTCTATGTATTGGACTTTGTGTGTTTAGGTTTATGAGTCAAGTTGAATGAGTCATTGGAGATGAAAAAACTTATCTCAATATTTTAAACTTGTTAGCATCCAACAATTTCCTTATAAAGTTTAAAATGTGTTCATGTTTAATCTCCAATTTGTACCTATTCTACTATTTAAAATTCCTTTATAGTGTTATTTCAAGCATTTTTAGGCTAGATTTACTTTTTACTACAATGTTCTACCATGTGTTACGTGTTGATATTTTTGTAGGATGTGTAGTAAATTGTAAAAGTGTTCTTTCCCTGCCGCATATTTTTGTACCTCATTGTTACACATGTTTGAGCTTAGGTTTGGGGGAAAAGAAAAATGTTTCAAATTTAAACCTTACTTATTTTCAAAAGTACTAAAAATAAATTAGTATTTTATTNATATATATATATATATACATCTTTTCAATTGAAGAAAAGTAATAAGTTTTAACTTTAGATGGGGATAGTGGAATTCAAAATTTTTTAAGGACTTCTCCAGATATTGTAATCCTCACATAAAAAAAAAGAAAAAATAATAAATGGATCTAAAAGATCCCGAAAAAAAAGGAAAAAAAAGATGCAAAAAAAGAAAAAAAAGGTGAGGAGAAGCTTGAGGAGAGGTCCTAATCAAAAATTGGTTTCACTTGAGTCTTTCTAGAGTAACAAACTTTGAACAATCCTAAGCTTGCTTTTTATACTAATATTAGTAAAAGTTATATTTAAGAGATTTCTTAAGTCTAGAAAGTAAAGTTCATAGAATCTGAAGTTTGAAAAATCTGCATATATTTCTAAATTAGATAGGAAAATAAATTCTCAAGTTTGATGTTAAATATTTTAGACCTTGGGCTAGTCTGATTCACTAGAAGATCTTCTAATTTGAAGTATCACTTTTTTAGAACAAAATTTTAGTGATTCTTGACTCTAATTTACATAAATTATTTTAAAATTATAATATTACTTGAGGACAAGTAATGTTTAAGTTTGGGGAATTTTTATACGCCTAAAAATGTACTATTTTTTATGCTTTATTTTATAATGATATTGCACTTTAAAGGTATATTTTCTTGTGTTTTTGGTTGTAGGTAGATCAAATTTAATAATTTGGAGAGATTGAAGCAAAAGGAATAAAAATGGACCAAAATGGAGCAAACCGGACCAAATTGGGTCAAATCGGGGCACACCGGAGCCATGGGGACCTAAACTGGACACTTAAGTACCTGTGCCCGTGATTAAGCTCCCAAAATGGCACTTAGGTGCCACCAGACAGAGAGGGGGGCTCTTAAGGGCCCAAGAATCGGCATTTAGGTGACGGTTTTCAACATATCTTCTAAAATATATGTCAGTTTTGGACATTTTTTAAAATGGTGTTTCATGTATATCATGGGTAATTCATCAAAATTGATAAAATAGACTTTCTAAAACAATTTGGTGTGGTTATATGGAGTTTTGAAGAGGCACTTCAGGTACCATTTGGAAGATTCAATGAATCTGGACAGTTTTGAAGAGACACTTAAGCATCTCTTGAAAAGTTATAAAAAAAGGCTTGGAAATGTTCTTAAAACATCTCTTAGACTCTTGAATTAATTATAAGAAGAGAAGAAGGCTTGGGCATGAGCCCCAAGTGGAGCGGCAAGGTGAGAGAGAAAGAGAAAGTGTGAGATTTTCTTCTTTTCTTTTCACTTTGTTCTTAGAGAGGATTGTAAGGAGATTGCTTTTGCTATACAAGGAAAGTTTGATTTCCATCTAGGATAAGTTATTTAATTGTATTTTAATTTGAATCTAGTGCTTGGTTTGTATGCTTTCCAAAGTCTTGTTCAATGAAAAGTTCTTGTTATTTCTCCATGTGTAGTGAGTAGTTTTCTTTACTCTTTTCTCTTGTAATGAATTAGTATGCATGTGTAGGATATATAATTGAGTAGAGTGATAATATATTGTGATGATTTTACTTTGTTCTTCATTTACATGTAAACTTGATCAACTTGCATGTTAAAATCTGTTGTGAGAACATGTAAGATCCGGTATGATATTGTCTCAATCTACTGTGGAAGAATCATATGAGATTTTGTGGACGACAATGTAGTCCATATATTTGAGTGCAAATAAATAGGAAAATAATCTTTAATGGGTGTAGAATTAGAGGATTTTGTAGTGACAGGCTAAATCCCTTTAATTTGGTCTATTATTTTAGGTTTTAATGCGAGATGTTAGCCTCCGGGTAAAGGGATAAGAGGGAACTCTAGAGTGAGAGCTAGTATCTTCCCTGCCTAGTCCATCTTCAAAACTATTCAAACTTTAGATTAACTAATATTCTTTATAGCATCTCTAGTAAGGGTAAAGAATATAATTTCTCCTATTTGTCACAGTCTCTCACTAGTTGTTTTACTTTTACACATGTCACTAATTTCATTGTATGAGAAAGAGTACTTTTAATATAATTAACCCCACTTTCTAATTTTTACTAAGTATTTTAGTTTAGGAGTAGAGGTAGAATTGCAGTGATAATCTTAGGATATAGTCAAAACCAAACCTTTATCAACTTTCCAAGCTTGAGCGTGTTATTCTAAAATAGAACTTCTCTTGAAAGCCACCATTATTAACCTCGATCTCCATAGAATCAATATTCAGAGCTTAATCGGAAAGCCGTATATTACTTGATAATGATATGTATACTTGCGTAGAATCACTAGAAATATAATTAAAATCTTACTTTCCCTGGGATCAAGTTTTTGATGTCTATGCCTGGGATTAAAATCTTCAAGTAGTGGTGTCAACATCTTAAATTCTACATATAAAAAAGAATATCGGGATCAATAACCTTCCTTGGCAGCTAGCCTCTTGAAAACTAAATTGACTAGGATGATAGGAGTGGACTTCTTTCTCTCCTGACCATGCCCATGAAGTGATGGTAAAGTAACAGTAATTTTTCGAATACTCTGGTGCATATAGGTACCCATTAAAGGATGGAATCTACTTCCTCATAATAGTGGATAGGTCTCTGACAATGATGGCTCATCCTGATGAGGATCTTTGTCAACAGGTATCTCCTTATGAGCTTGAGCTTTAGTAGCCCACCAAACCCTCCTATTACGGTTTCTCCTTTGGGTTTGAGTTAGCAGTATTGTCCTCAAACTTGATCCAATTTCAAACACTGATGGTGGGACGACCAATCCTTCAGTCGGGTCTTCAAATATCATAACTTCTTTTCCCTTAGCTACAGCGAGAACAGCAGGTTTGGTAGGTGTCGTGGTGGTACTAGTCTTGACCTTCTTGTAAGAAGGAAAATCCTGAGGGCAGTTCAAGTTAAACTCGACAAACAGTTCTTAAACCTTTAGAGTGACGACTTTCATTATGATGAATAGCAATTTTTTGAGAACGACCTTGAAATCTTCAAATTCTGCTCCAAACATGATGGTGGTAGCGACATTGCGGGCATCACAGCTCGTCAAAAGGTTGCAGGAAAAAGTGAGCATTGCGTACGCCATTGCAGTAGCTTCAAAAAGAGAAAGCTATGGGGTTAGCTATTTGGCTAAAACCTCGTGATCTTTGTGCAAGTACTAAAAACTAATAGAGGTCAATTTGTAGACCAGGTAAGTCTTTATTTTGTTTGTGGGATTTTAAAAATTTTTAGTAAAAGTAGCTTAAAAGTAAAAACATTTAATTACAAGAAAGTTTTAAAGTGCACGCAGCACGTCACAATCTGATTTAACTTGCAAAATATCAAATTAAAGTCGAAAATGAGATGTGAAGTGTTTAGGATCCAGTGCAGGACCAACTTAACAATGCACAATGCCCGGGTGGAACTAGTCCACCAACACACCAATTGAGGATCCGACCCCACACAAAGATTAAAAAGTCCTTAATGGCCTCCTGAACCTCCCTGTTCAAAGGTGGTTGAACAGATGGTCCTAAAGTCCAAAGTGTTGAACGTACTTTTCCAAGATAGAAATGGGTAAGGTATGTCAACGGAAGAAGGGTAATTTGGTTCTTGAGGGACATGAACATGTTACCAATATGTGAAGATAGCATTTCCTAATTTAAATCAAAAGAGAAGCTCATCTCCAGCGGAGTCGCCAGAAGCTGTCGGCACTATTTTTGGTTGGTCGGAAGGACATTTAATTTACGTAACTGTTAACCCTAAAACCTTAAGAGCTCCCTCATTTCTCAACCAAATGACCTCGGGTTTGATCCTATGAACTCGTTTAAGAGTGGAGAACATATCCATACAGTAAGCATGCCATTAAACTACCCTAATAACATGGAGAATCAAAATAAGATCGGGAAGAGGGGAAGTTCAATACCTTTGCTCTGAGAAGGGAAGCTTCAATCAGAGGTGTTCAACACATTTGTGGAGGTCCAAGGAGGCTAGGGATTGAGCCTCTGGACGTGGTGAAAGGTTTAGAACCAAATTTGATCAAAGCTGAATTTGGGTGTTGATCAAAGTTTAGTGTAGAGCCTCTCTGTGAGCACAGTTTGATATGGATTTGTCTTCTTTCACTGTGGTAAAAGTGTGGGTGAGTTTAATTTAATTTTTGTGCACTGTGGAGGTGTGGAGGGTTTTGTCCTATCTTTGGCAAGGATTTGAGCTCAAAAATTGAACTCTAGCAAGGGGAATTAAGGCAAGGAAGTGGTTGGGTTGCACTGAGGAGGTCTCAAAGAGACTATGGGAGCAATTTAAAGGGGTCTCCTTGAGAAAATTTGAGTACCTCTCTCTTGGATGTGAGGGGCCATTTATAGCCATAGCCGGAGAGAAGAGGTTAGGGCCTGGTAATGGGTGCAAAAGCTTGCTTAGGTGGTAGGATAAGAGGCTCTAAAGTTTAATTGGGGTGAGCTGGCTCCTAGGGCTAAGTATGGGTTTGATTCAAGGGTGGTGGCTGTCAATTTTGAGGTTTTTTGGTGATTAGGCCGGTCGGCTGGGCTAGGAAAGGTGGCCAGGAGGTTAGGTGATTCAAGGGAAGGCTTAATTATGGTTTACCCCCAAGGGTTAGTCTTGATGGAAGAGGTATTTGGTTTAAGAACTAAAAATGGGTATGAATCCCTTAATCTACAGACCCATTGGTCCATACCTTTCTTTGGTGGGTTTTTTATGGTTATCCTGATCCAAAGGAATGGCTCAGTGGCTATGATGGTCTTTGGTTGGCCAATTTGGCTTGATTAGGTCAATTTTGGTAAAGGGGTTAATGTGGGTCAAAATGGATGAAGGTTGGGTTTAGGTTAGGCTAGCCATGATTTTGAGCCCAATTAATTGATTAAAATTATGTTTATGATTGTAATGAAGATTTTAGGTGAAGGATTGAAATGATTTTGAGTTCAATTGGGGGTTCAATTTAAGGATTTTGGAAATTTGGTCACTTTTGGGCATGTTTGGCTAGACTTAAGTCTAAATTGGGCTAAGCTTGGGCTAAGTTCAAATTGATTGTTTAAGATGGGCAATAGTAGTGTCATGAAGAGTTTTCAACATAAATTGGGTGCCAATTTTGGGGCAAAAGCATTCAATTTGGTGAAATTTGGAAACTCAGCCAATTTGAGGCAAATATGTGGATTCTTGGACTTGGGCCAAAATTAAATTAAATTGAGGTATCCCCAAGGACAATTAAAGGTCAAGTTTTATGTGTAAGAATATTATGAAGATTTTTGGATTCAAATTGGGGGAAATTGTGTAGGTTATGGGGTTCAATTTGGTGGGATTAAGTCATGTAGCCAAAATTGGGGGTTTGACTTAGATCAAAATTGGGCTCAAAGCATGGGCCAATTAATCTTGGGTTTAGTTTAAAATTGCCATCTAAAATTTTAATTTAAGTTTAGGATTTATATTGAAGAAAATTGGGCCCAAATTGATGGACTTTTTAGGTGAATTTGGGGAATTTGGGCTTTTAGAGGCAATTTGGGGATTTTGGTCAAAACGGTCAAATTGGCCAAATTGGTTCAATTGAAGGGTCCAAATTGGTTTTGGAGATGTTTGGAGTGATTTTGGATGTTTTGAGAAAGTTTGGGATGCCAAGGGTATTTTTGTAATTTTGGCAATTTTGAGGGTATTTTGGTACATTTGGAATTTTTTTATAGTTTTGGGTAAATTGGGTATTTTCAAAAGGTTTGAAATGATTTTTGAATAAATTTGGATATTTTGTGTGAATTTAAGGATTTTGACCAAATTTGGGATTTAGGGCTGTTTAGGTAATTTGGGTAGGTTTGGGGGTGAAAAGTCAAATTGGGTAATTTAGTAGGGTTGGGGTATCAACCAACCTACATGAGCTATGGACCAATGAAATCCCCATTTGGGTCTTTTATGTACTAGTCTTAGCTAAACCCTATCCTTGGGCTAGTGGGTTTAGGGGACCATCTACATGATTCTCCCAAATTATCAAGGGACCAAAGTCAACAATTATTGGGTTTAGGGTTATGAGGGATTGTGAGTGAAAGTGAGTGTAGTGAGTGAAAGTAAGTGCCTTAGCCCCATACCAGCACCCAGGTTTAACCTGAGGTCAAACGGTCCTATGGGAACTCTCCTTGAGCTCCCCTATAATGACCCCACCTACTAAGTGCTAGAGGTTAGGACTAATATATGGAACTTCAAGTTGAGCAAGGAGGAGTGTAGAATTTCTAATGGTGAGGGTTCCTTTTCTAGTTTTCTAAGAATAGTCAACAGGAAAGTCCTATGGCTAGACCCTGGGCTACAAAGAAGAAAGACTAGACCTCAACCAAAAGTGAGGTCAACAGAAGCCTAAAAATCATATATTTAAAATTTATTGGAATTTTATTCGGAATATTTTAGATTTTTCATGGCTCCAAAAATGAAAAGAGGAAAAGGAAAAGGAGTTTTTGATCATGATAAATTCGCTAGCATGAAAGTGTAGAACCAATAGTATGATCTGCAATCTAAGAAACTGATTGCAAAACAAAATTTCCTTTGTGCTGATGGAATGATAAAATATATGATTGCAGAGCGACAGTGGAAGGGGTTTTACTATTTCACTGCCGACACTATGATTTATATTGCTAGAGAATTATACTTGAATTTACCTGATGAATCTGATGATTTGGTTCATATGAGAGTGCAGTATATGGATATAATTTTTGATCGGATAAATCACATTTATAAGCTACAAGTGTCCCTATTTTTTTTATTCTAAGTTTCATCCTACTGAAGAGGAATTGGATGGGATTATGCAATTTTTTTAACTGATGGTAATGGGGTTTGGAAGATTAAGAATGGACATCTGGTAAACTTTTCTTTCTCAAAGCTAAATGTTCATTCTCATGTCTGACATTGTTTTATTTCTGGTAGATTTCTTTCTACTAATCACTTTAGTGAGGTAACTTGAGCAAGATCCACATTGAACTATTGCATTCAGATGAACAAATCAACTAACATTGGCTCTTTAATTTAAAAGAATATGCTTATTTCTTCAAGGGGAGGAACTACTAGAGGTATGGGTCTTTATGCTCTCATTACTACCATGTGTGTTGAATCTGGAGTAAAATATGAGGCTTGGGAAGAAGTTTTACAATCTTATAAACCTACTGGAAAAACAAATTTGGAGATGCATGGAAAACATATTGGAGTAAGATCTAGAAGTAAAGGCTCTGATATTCCTTCTACTTTAGCTTTCGCTTCAACTTCTAACCCTTCTACATCTGGTACTACTTCACTTGATGTTGTAATGAAATAATTATTTATTCAACAAGGAGATATTATAATATTATAGAATCAGCAAAAAAGTTTGGAAGCCCATCTTTATCATAATGATGAGTTTATGCAGAGAAGAGTGGATTATAATATTGCTTATAACGAGGCGATGGAAAAAATCTTAAGGGGTGATTATTCAGCAGTATTTCATACTTGCCCTAGATATACACCTTATAAACCATTATAAGGAGGAGGATTTAGGCTTTGATGATGATGATGATGATGATGATGACGATGATGATGATGAAGGTGGTGATGATGAGTACTATTATCTGTTTGTTTTTTGTGTTTTATTTTCTATTTTCTTGAATAGATTTTCTATAGTTTTTTATTTTTTACTTCAATGTAAATGCTAGAATTATCTAGTTATTTTTTTTAGACATGCTAATTTCACTTCTCTATATTACTTGTACCTGTACTATTCTTTTGTTTTTAAACTTTATAATTTTTCTTTCTGCCGAACTATTATGTTGAAATTAATTAAAAATTTAAGTTTAGGGGAAGGGAGAAAATCTTTTTAAAAGAACTAAACTTTCATTATCCTCAGAGAACTATATTTTTAAAATTTAATGTAATATAACCATGGTATGTTAGGTTAACTTAAGATAACTATATTTAAATTTTATAAATGTTATAGAAAACTTAAGTTAAATTTTTTAATAAAAAAGGTCAGTGGTAATGTTAAAATTTTTAGTATGAGAGGATAAGATTATTGTTCTACTATTTAAAGTAAAGAAAATTGTATTTTTTAAATTGTTAAGAGTTTTAGAGTTTTACTTAAAAAAAGAAAGAATTCAAACTTTATGAAAAATCTTTTTCAAAGCTAATGCACTTCTATCAAAATAAGGAAATCTACAATGTTTTTAACTTTAAGAAGAGGATGGAGGAGATCAAAATCATTAAAGGCTATCCAGAAATAGTAATCATCACATGACATGAAAAGAAAAAGAAATTATTGAAAAATATCCTAAAGAAAAAGAAAATTAAAGGAAAAAAAAAGTGAAGAGCAAAAATGAAAAAAACATGTGAGGAGAAGCTTGGGGAGATGCCTAATAAAAAATTGGCTCAACTTGAATCATCTTAAGGAAAAGAACTTAATTACATTTCTAAATTAAGGCTGACTTGATTTTCAGCATTACTAGAAAGCGTTCCCTGGAGTTTATTGCTAAGTGCATTAGCAATTTATCTCAGTTGATTCTTAATATTTATTATTGCAGCACCATGACATTGTATTTGATTACCCATCTGTAAAACTACTTCTTCTGTAGACAACTTTTTTTCCTTAAACTATTGGTTATTGAATCCTGAAGGATAAAAAGATCGATAGTTAGAACTACCCTAGTTGTTCTCGTTTCATGTTGTGTTCACTTGAGTGTTCCCCCATTGCTGATTTCCACCAACAGAATTATTATTATTCTAGTTAAGCTGGGGTGGTTTTTCCAACCTGGGTTATAAAAGTTTGAATATGGGTTATTGGGTTTATGAGTAACTGTTTGTAAAGTTTCTAATGATTGATAGTGAGTAAATTGTCCTAATAAAATTTTCTCACTCACTTGTGGTGTTAGAGAAAAGCTCATTGCAAAATTATCTAATTTCCTAGATATCATAACAACTTGGGATGCCCAAATAGATATAGCATCATTATCATGAATACTAGCTACTCTCTTAGGATTTACCCTTTCTGAGGGCCACTGAAATTTATTAATAGTCATTCATAAGCTTTTTCAAATTATTTTGACATTAAAGATCCTCCAGCAGCAGCATCAATTATTATTCTAAGGGAACCTATTAACCCATTATTAAGTATTTGAATGATTAACCAATCAGGTAGAGCATCATGTGGACACTTTCTAAGGATTTCCTTAAATCGTTCTGAGGCTTCATAAATTGACTCCTTTTCACATTGAGTAAAAGAAGTAATATCATTTCTAAGCTTAGCAGTTTTTGAAGGATGAAAGTATTTAGCCAAGATTTTTTGTTCAAAATGCCCCCATGTTCTAATATATCTAGGTGCTAACAAATTTAACCACATCTTAGCTTTATCACTTAGGAAAAAATAAAAAAGTCTAAGTCTAACATCGCTATTTTATACACTGTCATATTTGAATGTAGCACATGGTTCTAGAAAAATTGCAAGATATAAATTTGGATCCATAGATGGTGTCCCTTTGAACTGATTTATTTTGCACCATTTGTATTATTGTAGGTTTAATTTCAAATGAGTTAGCTACTATAATAGGAGTTTGAATACTTCAGTGAATTTCATCTGATGTAGGGTTTGCATAATTTTTTAAAGTTCTTCGTAAAATTTAATGTTCATTTTCAGTAGTTAAAATCTCAGTGTTATTTTGTGTTGTGTTTGCTATTTCTTCAAAATAATGAAGTTGATTTTTCTTTCAAATTTTTCTTACAGTTCATTATATTTCAAAATCATAGGGTACTAAACCTTCATATCGCAAACTTCACATGCAAAAAGGGTAAATTCAGAAAATAAAATACATAAAATATCCGAATAAATATTTTTATTTTTTTCAGTTTTTGCAATTTTTTTATGTTTCTGTAATTTTCAAAAATTAAAATAATTTTAAAACTATTATATAAACTTTTTTGCAGTTATTCTACAATTCAAATAAGGTTTCTAAGTCAAAAAGTTCTGAAATAAAATTTTTATTTAAGTTCCTCGACAACAACGCCAAAAACTTGACCCAGCAATTACGCAGATATTTATGTTCTTGAATAAGGCCAAAAATCTTTACCCAACTTATATTTAGCGGCTAGTGAGAAAAATTGTATCATTATAAAATTTAGATTAACAGTTTTGTCACTAGGGGTGCGACGTAAGTATCTGTTTCGTTTCATGTAATATATAGTTTTCCTTAAAAACTCTAGTATCGATTCCGAATGAAAATTTAAGAATTTTAACTATGAAAAACCTTTACTTATGACTGCAGAAAAAATTTAAAGTAGTTTATGTAATGAAATAAAGTTTACTAATTCCTTTAAATGCAAGTTAAAAGTAAATGCGGAGTCTTAGAAAATTCAAGATATATATAAAAGGAGACTTTCTCCTTGCAAATAATTTATAATCAAAGTAGGATTTGAAATGTTTAAAGCTTTAACTGTCATATTGTGACAAATAGGAGCAACCTATCCTTTACCTCTTTCAAGCATAAAGAACAGTGACTAATTTAAAGTTCAGTTCGACATGTATAGTAGTGCTGAGTATATTTTAATCTCTCACTTCTTAATTACCCATTGTGACCTCTCTATAGGGCCTGCCAGTGACACTTAGTTCTAATCTCTAAAACAAATTAATAAAAGAATCTAACTTGTCACCCAATAAACATTAATTCTACGCCCATTAAATCTTTTCTCCCTAACTATTTGCACTCCCCTCGGACGATCGCCAAGGCTCTTTCCAAAGTGAAATGTGATACTCATTAGGTAGATAAATCTTAGCCCTCTCAGGTTTTTAAGTTTGCTTCAGACATCTCTTCAAAATTTGGTCTCATTCAATGGATCTTCTAGAGTCCGACTCTAGCTCCTATACTCCAAAATTATCGTGCCTAGACGCTAGGCTCCAATTCGGCTGATTTTGACATTTTTTATTGGTTTGGTCCATTTTGCTCCATTTTGATGTATTTTTTATTTTTATTTTTTTTGCTCTTAAACTCTTTTTCTTGAACCTGTAACAAAAAAAAACAAAATATCTTTCATTAAAGCATAATATCCTAAAAAATTGGTATAAATTTTGCATATAAAATAGGTAATTTTAAAGTGGATTAACCTACCATCCGCAAACGAAAAAATAATAATAATTAGTATGAAGAATTAGTATGTAATAAAAGATAGAAAAGCAAAAAAAGAACAAATCAAGAAGCAAAAGTAAAAGCAAGATAGTGTAGAATATAAGATCTAAGCATACATACAATTTTTTATTCTGTTTCATTTGATGATCCAGATGATAAGGAACTTAAAATTTTTTCATTAATCTCAACATTTTCATCCATATAAAAAGGCACTTCTTCATAAAGCCTCGTGGTACCCTCTGGGGCTAACTCCTCATAGATTGAGTTAAGTTGAATACAAAAATCACTTCCTCATACATGCACGAATCATGAATTGGTGGAGCGTTATAACTTGACGAGGCTCTAGCATGACAATACTAAAGTCTGAACATCTGGTTTAAATTCACCATGTGAAGTCCAATACCAATAATCAAGTTCAAATTTCCATATGGCACTTCGTCTGGCATCTTTTTAATCAACATGCATTCTGCACATTGTTTTTTAATTACAAATCTAAAACCTTTATGTTTTTTTTCAAATTATACATGCATGTTACACAATCATTATATATTTATATGTTTAACACCTAAACTTCAAAGTTCAAAAATAATAAAAAAAATTGCATAATAACGTCAACTATTTGCATTATACATCAAATGCCTAAACATGAAATATACATAAAATAGAAACTTAAAACCCCAAATCATCAAGAGAGAACAAATAAAAAGCTTAAAAAAAAATTTATCAAAAGCTTGAAGAAGGGGTTCACCTTGCCGGATACAAGATTTGGAGGGTGGAAATATCCCCGATATCACTCGATGTGGTTAGAATCACCGAATTTCATTGGATTTTCCTAGGGGTTGTCGGTTTCGCATCCCGCACTACACAGAGAAGAAATCAAGAGGAAATGGAGTTTCAGTCGGGAGCTGATTATTTAAGGGCTTTTGTGTTTGAATTAGTGTTAGAATTGCCCGACGTCAGTAAGTAAACTCAGCTTCGAATAATTCCGATGCTAATTCGATGCAACTCTTCTTCGTCAAAAATTTCAATCTTGAAACAGTGGGTGACGCTAAAAGTACACAAATCGGATGTAAATTTTACATCAGAATTCAATTTGACATTAATCCACGACTTTCCTATAGTTTATTCTTCAAAATATCATCTCTGATTGTCTAGATAGTTCCAAAAAGTTCTATAGTGTGCGACGACGTACAAAAAATCTCACACTAAATCAGTTTAAAGTTATTTTGGATTTAATTTGGTAATTGCAGAGTTGTTTCTAGAATAGTTATTGTGTGGGGACATATTGAAGTTAAGGAGTATTGTGGTGGACTTACGGTTTAAGTAGAAAATGAATGAGTGGTGGTTTGTCTAGAGAAGAAAGTTCAAGAGGAGAATGCCAAATAACTGAGTTTTAACGTCTGTTTGGAGAAGCTGCAATAATTTGAATAAGTTGCTGAGAAGCTTTTGTTCAAAAAGCTATAGTGGCTATTAGAAAATTTTTTTTTCTAAAAGTCACAGTGCAGCTTTCTAGAAGTCATCCCAGCTAGCTAGGTTTGATTTGAAAATTGTTGCTTTCAACTGCAACTTTTCTAAAAGTAAGCAAAACGTAGATTTGTCAAATGGAAAAGAAATGTTGGTGCGGTGCCGTATCGCCATCGTACTACCACCCCAAATCCACCCTTAGAGAAATGATTTGACTCAAGAGAACAAAATTAGTTCATTTTTTCCTTGCTTCACTTTATTTTGAGTATTTTTGTTAGATTTTATTTTTAGTCTTGTGCTTTATTCAAGCATATTTGTTAACTAAATTTTAACTTTACATTGATGAATCTTTCGTGTTTCTAGGTATAATGTTTTGAATTCGTAAAATAAAACTTATACATAATCGTAATNTTTTGAGTATTTTTGTTAGATTTTATTTTTAGTCTTGTGCTTTATTCAAGCATATTTGTTAACTAAATTTTACCTTTACATTGACGAATCTTTCGTGTTTCTAGGTATAATGTTTTGAATTCGTAATATAAAACTTATATATAATCGTAATTTTTTTTTCTTCATTCAACATTGAATTGAACAATTATTTTTCTTATATTTTATTTTTAGTCTTGTGCTTTAATGCATTTTGATATCAAGAAATAAAATTCTGTTGCATAGTTCCATCGTCACAGTGAGGTNTTTTTTTTCTTCATTCAACATTGAATTGAACAATTATTTTTCTTATATTTTATTTTTAGTCTTGTGCTTTAACGGATTTTGATATCCAGAAATAAAATTCTGTTGCATAGTTCCATCATCACAGTGAGACAGCGAAGTTTACTGCCACATTCGTCACAGTGAGACAACGAAGTTTACTGCCATAGCAGAAAATTAAATTCTTTTTTGCTATTTATTTCCCTCATTACGTTCCAAGGAATTAATGGAAGAAATAAAAAAAAAATTATGTCGTGTATTCCCTGAACTCAGCGCAAAATAACAAATATCCTCTCGTTAATGTAAAATAAATATGAAACGTAAGTGTCTCTTATCCACATAAAGAGGAAGACATTTTATATGGAAAAGTGCATTGAATTCTCTGCCACTTCTTCCATACAAGCTAAAGACCAATACAAGCAAGCTATTAAAGGCATAGCCCTTCCTCTCCTTTCTCTCTTTCCCTCTAATTCGTTCAATCGTATTACAAGAGGCATTCTTCACTCTCCTAGGCCATTCTCTCCATCAAATGGGTGAGATTTTTCTTTCATCGTTGCTTATTCTCTTCTTCTTCACTGCCAATTCTATTGAGCTCGACTATGAAGTCAGTACTCATCAAGCGGCCGATCGCGTGACCAAGCTTCCCGGCCAACCCCCGGTAAAGTTCAGGCAATACTCCGGTTATATAACGGTTAACCAGAGCCACGGAAGGGCTCTTTTCTACTGGTTTTTTGAGGCGCAGGATGAGGCCTCAAAGAAGCCTCTTCTCCTTTGGCTCAACGGAGGTATGGGGATTACTGCAATAGATAAATTAATAAGTTCTAAATGATTTTTAATTTCTTTCGGGGGATTAGATTGCTGAAATTACATTTTAACTGAAATTGTCATTTGTTTATTTCATAAACTTTGAGAAGAAATTATTTTGAGTGACTTTTGGTAAGCATGCTAGGCTGGATGTTGGGTCAGTACTCCGTTGCCTGCTCCATATCACTTTCGGGATTCCCACAGTCGTCAAAAATTTACGCAAAGCTTAGTCATTGACATTTGACTCCGTGAACTTTCTTTCTTCCTTTTTTTCTTTTTTGTTATTTTGAGAATTCATGGCTGATATAATTAAAACTTGAGACTAAATAATGTTTTTCCAAAATTATTATTTACTAAATTAAATAGATCTTCTATTACCATACTATTTCCTTATATGTATATATTTGGAGCTGTATTTGCAATTTTGTCTATGGAGAAGAAATATAAATTTAGAGAATTTTTTTTCCACGTTTTAATTGATGTTTTTGGTTGCATGCAAACTAATATAGTAAACGCCCCACCAAATGATATCATATGTAAGACGTGAATGATATTGAAGCAAACGATTAGAAAACATTACATTATTTTCGCTGTCTTATTCTAAAGAGGTGATGGTGAGATGTGTTGATTGAGATTTTCGAATGGTAAAAAGCTTGACTTAGGTTATCTGAAGTTATCTTTGAATGGGAACCGTGACGTGGGGCTATTAATTTTCCTCCAAGTTCATTTTATTCACTCTTAGAATCTTACGGTCACTGAATGAGTAAAGTTCGCTTCGCTCAAGTCCAGAATATTTGGTAGCAAATTATTAAAAAAATAATATTGGTGTAGTTGATANTTTTCGCTGTCTTATTCTAAAGAGGTGATGGTGAGATGTGTTGATTGAGATTTTCGAATGGTAAAA
The DNA here is from genome assembly GCA_002079205.1 of Phalaenopsis hybrid cultivar. NCBI lineage: Eukaryota > Viridiplantae > Streptophyta > Magnoliopsida > Asparagales > Orchidaceae > Phalaenopsis > Phalaenopsis hybrid cultivar. The sequence goes on along the minus strand of JXCR01146743.1, from coordinate 315,060 downwards.
AGCTTGGCTTAGGTTATCTGAAGTTATCTTTGAATGGGAACCGTGACGTGGGGCTATTCATTTTCCTCCAAGTTCATTTTATTCACTCTTAGAATCTTACAGTCGCTGAATGAGTAAAGTTCGCTTCGCTCAAGTCCAGAATATTTGGTAGCAAATTATTAAAAAAATAATATTGGTGTAGTTGACATGCATCTTCTTCCGTAAACAATATTAATTTTGAATGCACAGCATAGCTCTAATCTTAAAGCAAAAAACAGTGAAATTCATTTTATGTGTGAAGAGAACCTGCTCCGCCATTATAGTCTTGTCGTCTTCCAGATATAGGACCAACCACTTGGTTTGGGGGGTCATATTCTTTGGAAACGATAGGACTATAGGAGAGAGGCTAAGTTATTAATTAAGTTCTTGTCAACAAATTTGCTACTTTATGAAAGCAATATAGACATAACTTTTATTATTAACCCAAATGTTTTTTTTTTCTCAAGCCAAGGGCAGTGTGAGAGAAATAATCGATTAGGTATTCAAAATTTTCAATAAAATTGGCTTTAAAATATTTTTACGAGTAGACTTAATTAAATCGAAGGACCATCTATTTAAGCGAATAGAATAATTCTAATTTGAAAATTAGAAGTTAAGCTTTGAGAGGATATTTTCTATTTGTAGATAAGAAATGTCTTAGTGTATTGAACTAAAAAAATGATTGGCCTATATTTATTAGACTAGCCTATTTAGGCTAAATTTTAGTTATTATTAATTGATGTATCATGTTTGTTTAGTTCATTTTTTTGNGATTGGCCTATATTTATTAGACTAGCCTATTTAGGCTAAATTTTAGTTATTATTAATTGATGTATCATGTTTAAGTTTAGTTCATTTTCTTATCCACACCTTCTACATTAAGTTCTATTAAAATTGAAAAATTGGACCAACCATATTAAGTGGTTCATAGGATGTAAGCAACCATTATTCTTGATTGCTTCTATTATAGTTATGTAAAGTTTAAGAACAAGTTACTCTTACGTAGTCTTCACATGCTCAAGTAAAGTCATGTCAAATGAAACTAGGTTGTGTTAAAAATAAACTTTTAATTGAATGTACATCCTCTCATTTAAGGAGGTTACTTTTGTAGCACATAAGAGTTTTGACTTTAGTTATGGATATTTAATTGCAAATAGATATTTTGATGTAAATACATTGTACTTTGCTTTAATATTTTTGATTAATCTTCAAAGTTGAGAAAGAGTTTTTCAACTAATATATCAAATCATGTTTTATCTCTCTTTGCCAATAGAAGAAGTTATTTAAAAATTTTTTAATGGATTGAATATGAGGAAAATGGGAATTCGTAATTGATTTAATTAGCTTGAAATTTAAAAAAACAATATTTTGCATTCAAAATTAAATTTAGCACATAATATTTTTCGTCTATATTGATCATAAGTTATTACTTGCCTTCTCTTTTTTTGATTTTTTTCCTTTGTTTATTAATATTTAGTTTAGCAACTCTTTGGTTTAGTAGTCTAAGAATTTTTAATAATTGGATTTGTATGAGATCAAATATTAATAGATAAAAATGATTGTTTGTGAATTTAACAATATGATGGATGACTCATTAGTTGTTTATAATTTCAGGTCCCGGTTGTTCTTCCATTGGCTATGGTGAGGCTGAGGAGCTTGGCCCATTCTTGATACGCAAGGGAATACCAGAGCTTAAATTGAATGAGTTTTCTTGGAACAAATGTAAGATAATTCAAACTATCTCTTTTGATTAACTTAACGAGCATATATTAATAGACAAAGTTCTGTACTACTTTTCAANACGGGATTACAATTCCGATGACCGACAGCTTCTTACGGGCAAAACCCACACCAAAAATAGTGCCGACAGTCACGAAGCCCGTAACCTCGCTCCTACCATCAAATTTGGAGCCGGATTTGAAGATCTCAAGGTCATCCTCTGGAAAGCCCCGTTTGTGGTAATGAAGATTGTCGCATCGGAAATACAGGAACCGTTTGCAGAGTTCAACCTGAATTGCATTCAAGACTTCCCCACCTGCAAGAAGGCCAAAACTACTGCCGCCACAGCACCCACCAAACCTGCTATCCCCGCTGCTGCTAAGGGTAAAGAAGTAATGATTATTGAGGATCTGATTGAGGGATTAACTGTCCTACCACCCTTGTTTGAGATTGGGTCAAGTTCAGGAGGAGCCTCGTCATGATGAAGAAGTGTTACCAAAAATTTATCCACTCCTACGAGGGAGTAGATTCCATCCTCTGATGGATATCGATGGATGTCAGAGTATTCGGTGAGTCACTGCCGCATTACCACCATTTCATAGACATCATGAGGAGAGAAAGAAGTTCACTCCTATCACTCGAGTCAGTGCAGTTTTTAAGATGATAGCTACTAAAGAAGGATGTTTAGTTAGCAAGTTACATAAAAGAGTGGGACATGCAATTTCTCCTAGTACGAAGAAGGAAATTTTGAAGGACATTAAGTCCGCCAGACAGCCTCGAAAGACAATTGAAGTGACACCCACCCGTATCCCCATCTAGTTCTGTTTAGGGAACAGAGTTGATACCACAGTGATTACTACTGATTATACTATCACCAGAACCCCAAGTCATCGACCAGGTAAGTCGAGACTGGGTCCGAAGATCTTATCCGTCATCTATTATAGAGATATTCCCACAATCCCAAAGGCAAAGACAAGATGATTACTTGGCACTCTAGTCGGTCTACACCACGGGGAGCATACTTTCCCGTGACATACTGATGTTTCAACTAAGACACTCTGTCCTGAGACCTCATCATCGAAAAATAAAAAGGTATGGGTACCCAAGGTCGCTGCATCGATACAGTCCGGTAAGCCCGCGGGACAAGGACAAGGAATGAAGCCAGGGTCCGAAATATTTGACATCGTCGCAACGATAGCCAGCGAGATGGAAGAACAAGAGGAGGAGGTCCATCAGGGTCCTCCAGATCTTAAAGCAATCAAAGAGTCGATAATTGAAGAAAAAGTTGAGAAACTCAGGATCGAAATTTCTGAGTTAGCTCGATAGCACGGAGTTTTCATTGATAATAATGATGAAGATTTTGATTATAATGATTACCTAGAGGAAGATTTCATGGATTTCCATGTAATTGATACCAAAGCCGCCGAAGAGAATGTTGTTGATGAGCTGCGTAGGGTTATCCTCCTACGGGATGAGCAAGTTAGTCTACTGGAAAAAAGAATAGAAGAAATGGTTGCAGCCATGACTACCATGGCCACCATTCAAGGGCAATCACAAGTGCCGCAGTTGGTTTCTCCAAAGATCAATCAGTCGGAGATCATTCACATTACAGATGAAAGAAGAGAGGTTATTTCAGCAAACAGAGACGAACAACATAGAAAGGATTCTCCATCGAGCGCCATGTCAGAGAAAGAGTTCAAGCAAATGGTTGAACAAGTGTGGGACGCCTTAACCCAATTTAAGGGTGGTGCATTGGTTCTAAAGGATAGACCTTACCTGGAGGAATTTGATGTCGTGCCTTTCCCCAAGGGTTTTGTGGCCCCAAACTTTAAGATATTTGATGGGACTGTAAATACCAGACAGCATATAGCACATTTCTGAGCCAGCTGTGGCAACACGAGGAATAGTGAAGCCTTACTCTGCCAGCAGTTCGTCAGCAGTTTGTTAGGGATTGATTTCGAGTGGTATGCTGATTTGCCCAACGGGTCAGTTAAGATATTTTCCGAGTTGGAACAGTTATTTATGAAGAGATTCACCGGAGTGCAACATCATGTGTCTATTAGAGTGCTCATGATGGAAAAACAAAAAGCCTAGCGAAACCTTGGTGGTCTACATTTTGAGGTGGAGAAACCTTAGCATGAAATGTGAACCTTAGCTACAGAAACATCATGCGATTGAGATTCTAATCAAGAGCATAGATGTGCTAGTAGCTTTCATGTTCAAGGGATTTACCATCAAATCCTTTGAGAAGCTACTCAATAAAGCCAACAATCTACAGGAAAAAATCAAGCACATGGAGTCACACAAAAAGGCTAAAGTGACCAGAGTGTTTGAAAAGAAATCAGCAGTAGTAGCGACCATTGACAAAGGAAAACAGCTGATGAAGATATATGTAGAAGATCCTCGCTAGTCTTCATTGCAGTGTGCACAGAAACAGAGTAGTCAGTCCAACCAGCGACTGCCTCAAGAAGGATCACCTCGAACAGGGGAGAGGAAAATGTCCCTGTCAGAACGACATAAAATGGTGCATTCTTTCAAGGATGAAGCTATATCTAAGATATTTAGAATTTTGATGAAGAAGTCGGAGTTCAGACTACCATATCCGAAGAAGCCCGAAGAGGTGGATAGGAAGATTGAACCAAATTATTGCCCGTACCACCGGTTGCTGGGGCACATATAGAAGGATGCTTTGTCTTTAAGGACTGGCTCGAGAGGAACCATAAAGAAGGGAACATAACGATCCTGAAAGAATATTTAAGAGAACCTGAAAAAGGTTTCATAAATATGATTTCGGCCGATCCAATATCCCCGATTGATCTGTATACTGGAATAGATGGATGGACTACAACTTGGGACGAACTCAAGAGGGCCCTCAATCAAATACAGGATTCATCAGAACAATCTTCTACACATACCAGAGAAGAAGGATGGAATGAGGTCTGAAGTAGATCATCCAAGAAAATACTGAACAAGATCCATTCTGCATCAAAACAAGCTTCTATTCAGAGTCCTCAGCATACTAAGACCGAGATGAAGATTTCTCCAGGAGATCCGTTATCATCAAGGACAAAGAAGGAGAAGAAAAGTGTCACTGCACAGATTGATAGCACGGAGGGTAGGATAGGGGCTACCTCTGCTAGATTAGTTGTCTCGGATTCAAGGAAGAAAATCCTCGAACCCTTGACTTTATATGATTATCTTATTGTCTCTCTGGGGTCTTATGAATACAGTGATTATGATTTCGGCTACGTTTTAACTGTTTCTGGTGATAACGTAACTGATTATGACCAATCTAACTTTGATCTCTATCCCCAAAACGATCTTCAAATTGTATTAGAGTCTGATGAACTCAATGTCAAGTTCAAAGAAGACACCAATGACACCGCTTACGACAGCACCAAAAGCGAGGAACCAGTTCTCAAGCACCACGGTACACCGTTTACTGTTAATTTAGATCTTTCCGATGAAGAGGAGGAGACACCGGAAGATTCAATAAGGATAACTCAAGAAGAAGAAATCACAGAGGTTAACCTAAGGAGCAAAAAAGTGTTACCACCAAGAACAGCTCCAACAGATAAAAGAAAGTAGATAATGACTCGAGAAGAGATACCCCCACCTCAACTAGTGGAAGAATCACATGATCAAGACAAAATCAGAGGATCATACAAAGTAGACTACAACTTGCTAGCTCATCTTAGGAAGTTGCCGACCCGATTAAGCATCTACGACGCTTTGATCCTATCAAAGGAGATGAGAGAGTCTCTGGTTACATCTTTGCTTGACCCAGAGATTTGCTTACCTCAGTTGGCCAACACATCCTTAGATGAAGTTTGTTCATTGAAAGAACAACATGGGGTAACCTTTACAGATGAAGACCTGTTACTCGGTACCGCCGACCACAACCGTCCACTATACATCTCCGTCAACATCGACAAATTTGTTTTGTCCAGAGTTTTAGTAGATCTTAGAGTATCTCTTAACTTAATGAGCCTACAAACATTGGCCTACTTGGATATTGAAGCTCAAGAACTTATGATCGATAAAATGATGTTAAGAGGATTCAACCAAAAGGGAGAAAGATCCCTTGGATCAATTATATTACTTATGAAGGTTGAAGAACTCATACTAGCCACTAAATTTTATATCATAGATGTCGAGAACTCTTTTAACGCTTTACTAGGTCAATTGTGGATTCATGAGCACAACATGGTTCTATCATCCTTAAATGCATCAAGTATTGCAAAGATGGTCAATAAAACCGCATCAAAGGAGACTTACAACCATTTTCAGTGCATGAAGTTGGTATCCATGAAGATGCTGCCTACCACACACCTCCAAAGAAAACTGTCTTCTCTCGTGAAATTATCATGAACAAATATGAAGATTTAGAAGAATTACAAAGAGAAAGCTAGTCAAATCCACTTCAGCGATCTTCCACCACTCTCTTGCAACGAGTTGGTGAAGGTTCCTTTAGTTTACGTACCCGAGGTCGAGGCCTGGGACGTGGACAAGGAAGAATCAACTTAATCATTGAATGGACTAGGCCAACTATCAATATTGGTAATGAAGATAGTTCCGAAGACGAGATAATGATGACAAAACAGAAGAAACCTCAGTACGAGATATCCCTAGAAGATACAAAGAAAAATGAATATGAAATAATATATGATCGGATAAACCACTATGTGGATGTTATGACCCTTACTCCAATTCTCCCTCAGAAGGTCAAGAGTTTAGAGGTCAAGGAAGTTCGTAGTGTTGGTTCAAAGCCGATTAAATTTTATCATGTTTCTACCTCTACTGAGCTTAAAAAACATGTAAATTTGGATGATGATCCTAAAGAATTAATGGAATTGCCTTTTGGTTACCTTTCGACTTGTGTTCAAAAGTTAATTCAACAGGGACATTTACCAAAAAAAATGCGAAAAGATAAATTTCAACTTTTTAAAAAATTATGAAATGTTAAAAGTTAAACTCCAAATTCAAAAGAGGGTCTCAGATTTGGTACAATCGGACGAGTCGATGATTCTGAGTTTTGCATGATTGTTAATGGTGAGTTAATGGAGGATTGCCTCGATATAGAGGATGACTCTACTGATCAACCAATAGAAGATGCTTCGCCAAAATTGGAGGAAATTAAATCTACCGGTAATGAATTGAAAGAGATTAACCTCAAGACTTAAGAACAACCCCAACCCACATTTATAAGTTCTCTACTCAATGGCGAAGAATCTTCAAAATTGATCAAACTATTAATAGAATTCAAATATTGCTTTGCATGGAGCTACGATGAAATGTCAGGACTGTCAGCAGAGGTTGTTGTTCATAAACTTGGGGTGGACAAGAATATAACCCCAGTAAAGCAAGCTCCCAGAAGAATGCGCCTCGAAATAGAACAACAAGTCATCACCGAGGTGAACAAATTAATAGACGCTAACTTTGTCAAAGAAGAACAATACCCCATGTGGTTAGCTAACATTCTCCCAGTTAAGAAGAAAAATGGACAGATCCGTGTTTGTGTTAACTTCAGAGATTTGAGCAAGGCATGTCCAAGTGACGAGTTTCCACAACCCGTACCAGAAATGATGGTGGATATCGCTTCAACGCACGAAATTTTCTCATTCATGGACAGATCGTCGGGATACAACCAAATTAAGATAGCTCCCGAGGATGCAGCACTTACAGCCTTCCGAACACCAATCAAAATTTTCTGTTACACAGTGATGACGTTCGGCCTAAAGAACGCCAGAGCAACATATCAACGAGTAATGACGAAAATTTTTGACGACCTCATCCATAATCAAGTAGAATGCTACGTGGATGATTTGGTCTTCAAAAGTAAACAAAAGATAGACCATTTGTACGATTTAAGGATCGTGTTTGAACAATTACGACGATATGACCTTAAAATGAATCCCTTAAAGTGCGTCTTTGGCGTTACCTCCGAGAAATTTCTAGAATTCGTTGTCCGTCATCGGGGAATCGAGATCGATCCGGATAAAATTAAAGCTATCTTGAAAATGCCTCCTCCTAAAACCTTGAAACAACTATGTTTCTTTTAGAGGATGTTGCTGAGACGCTTTATTTCTAATCTCTCAGGTAGGTGTCAGCCTTTCTCGGCATTAATTAAAAAAGACGCCAAATTTGTTTGGGAAGAAAAATGTCAGCGGGCCTTTAAAGATGTTAAGCAATATTTAATGGCACCTCTTGTTTTTGCAGTCCCTATCCCAGGAAAATCATTGATACTTTATTTTGCGGCTTTAGATGACTCTCTTGGAGCCCTTTTAGCCTAAGTCAATGACGAGGGTATGGAAAATGTACTCTACTACTTGATTCGTCGCCTAATACCGACGGAGAGAAGGTATCCACCTATTGAGAAGCATTCTCTGGCGTTAATTTTTGCCGCTCAAAACTTAGACATTACATGCTTTCTCATAAGATTACCCTAATCTCGAAAGTTAATCCGTTGCAATATCTAATAACCCAACCAACACTCTTTGGACGTTTAGCAAGATGGTCAATGATCTTATTGCAATTTGATATAACTTCTATTCCCCTCTATGCTATCAAGGGACAGATACTAGCAGACTTTCTCATTGTACACCCAATGCCAGCTGGGTCCCCTCTCAATGATGAGTTACCAGATGAGCAAATACTACAAATGGAATTCTCCAGTGCCTAATGCTGGGAAATGTTTACCATGGCGCTTCATTAGCCAAGAAATACCAAGGATCAGGCACAGTTATACCAAGCAAAGTAGAGATCGGTTTGATCTTTATCGCACCAGAAAATGGTATGTTGAGGTTCTCTTACCACCTGATAGAGCCGTGTACCAACAATGAAGCAGAATATGAAGCTTTAAACACCGGGTTAGAAATGACAATCTCAATGGATATAACGAACATTGTCATCATGGCGACTCTCAACTCGTCATCCAACAATTCGTCGGACAATACAGAATTCTGAAACTAAGATTAGCAGAGTACCATCAGTACATAATGAAGCTCCTGGAGCAGATCCCCGATGTGACTTTCTACCAGATTCCTAAGGGAGATAATGCCCATACCGACGCTCTAGCAAAACTTGCTAAAGAAATGGCATGTCCCCTGGAGGATTCCATTGAAATCACAGTACAAGGAAGACAAGTTTTATCTTAAATCGACGTCAAAACTCCACACAAGCTCGAAAAAGAAGAGGCAATAAATACAGTTGCAGACATCAATGAAGATTGGCGCAAGCCATTAATAGAATATTTACATACTGGAAAGCTGTCAGAAGACAACTCTGAAGCACATCACACCATAAGGAGGGCTATGTCTTACGCCCTGATGGGAAACGTTCTCTACAGAAGATCATTTGACCAGATGTGGCTACGGTGTTTGAGCAGAGTTGAAGCACAAAATATTGTCAAAGAAGTACATGGTGGATTATGTGGTGCTCACCAGTTAGGGCTGAAGATGAAAATGAAGATCAAAAGACTCAGATGTTATTGGTCAGCAAAGAAGTCCGACTGCATGGATACAACCAGAAAATGTCACCAATGCCAATAGCACGGGGTGGTCTTACACCAGCCTCCGAATTTGCTACACTCAACTGTTGTCTCGTGGCCATTTAAGTGTTGGGGCATGGACATAATAGGTTTGATAGACCCTCCATCTTTCAAAGGACACAGATTTATACTTGTCACTAAAAATTACTTCTCCAAATGGGCAGAGGTAGTACCATTGCGTGAGGTTACGACACAGCACGTCCTTCAATTTTTCAAAAGCCAAATTGTCTACCATTTTGGAGTACTGCAAAGAATAATTTCCAATAATGGGACAACTTTCAGAAGCACAAAGATAAATAATTTTGTCAAAAGACATGGGATAGATCGGAGATACTCTACAATTTACTATCCCAGGGCAAATGGTCTGGCTCAACAAGACACTGGTATAGATTTTAAAGAAAACACTCAACAAAAATAAAAGAGATTGACACAACAAGCTATTATAAGCCTTATGGGCCTATCATACGACTTTCAGGACTCCCACTCAATGTGCACCCAATATACTCGTGTACGGGTCTGAGGTCATGCTACCGTTAGAAATACGGACACCGTCTCTCAGAGTCTTTATTGCCAACTAACTCACAACGGAAGAAAGTGCAAAACTCAGACTTGAAGAACTACAGAGTCTTGAGGGAAAATGACTAGAAGCACAACAACATTTTGAGCTTTCCCAGGAAAAGATGGTACAAGCCCATGATAAATTGGTCCACCCAAGGACATTCAAAGTTGGTGACCTTGTACTTGTGCTCAAAAGGCCTACTCTTGCACGCCGCAAAATAGGTGAAAAATTCAAGCCAACTTGGGAGGGACCATTTGTCGTTGAAAAGGTCTACACAAGAGAAGCCTACCAGTTAGTGGACTTCTAGGGCGAAAGACCCATGTTACCAATAAATGGACAATACATGAAAACCTACTACCAACCTGATGTCGTGTGCCTTTGCTTGCTTTGAACCTTTGAAACTTTGATTGTTTTGGGGTTATCTATGTGGTCAAATGTCTATGACCAGGTCCAAATTTTGTAATTAATCTAAATATAATGAAAATTTTGAGAAGAAATTTTAAACATCAAATTTTCTCCTTTCCACTTTTGAACTTAATACTCCACTAAATTAAATAAAATTCATACATTAATAAACAATTCATTTCATTAAAATAAACTAAAATATACAATAATAAATACTTTGTTTTGTTCTTTTTCGTGTTAGGTTTCGGTCCATTGACATTTTTCCTATCGTCTGCAGAAAAATGTCGGGATAGAGGCTGATCTTTACTTTCAAGGATGGCTGGAGCCTCGCACTGAATTAGGAAATGGTGCCGTAGGGCGGTATCATAGACTTCAACATGGACTTTAACCAAGTCAACATCTACTACGAAGGTCCTCTGATGAATGTAGTTAGCTGTAGAGAAAAAGAGGGATTGCCTTCACTGATGAGTGTGACAACTAGTGATAATGCATCACATAAAGGGAAGAACGTGATAAAAGAGCAGGACCTGATGGAGGGGCCCAGTCTTTTGCCATCCATGATAGCTACACTAGCCTGGGGCCTAGTAGCCGCCAATAATGAATGACTACCAGATGCTTCGTTTTGCAGGACGCAACGCAGAAACGCCAGCCACAGAAAACAGAGGGCTTTTTTACGAGAAGAACACAGACGTTAGAAGGGAACAAACAACTTACTTTCCCCTATTCCTGAGGGGCATATATATGATCCATACATGAAAGAAACGTCTTCCAGCCTACCCGCCACAGATGAAGAACTGGGGTTTGTCACAGCGCCAGAGACACCTTCAGCTTCAGATGTTTTATGCAAGGGTTGCCCGACGTGCAATGCTGAGATACCTGCAGGGACATCAGCCACAGGGCGTTTGTAGAATGCCCGGATTGCAATGTTCTACATTTACAATGCTTCAATATATTGGAAGAGTATACCTCAAGCACCGATGGGTCTCAGACTTCAGATTTTATGATGGATGAGCCATACGTCCCACTGAGGACAAATCAGTATATACCATGGAGCCCAGGGTCGTACATCCCACTAGATGCCGAGTATCATGTTCCAGATCATCTAGTGCCAGTTTGGGTTCCTGCCGATGTTCAGAGGTAGGAACGCCCGCGACAGTTACCGACTCCTAGCTTGATGGAGTACTACAAAATAAGTAAGGTGAATAAAAGAGAATTTGAATTTTATAAAGAAGTCCAAGGAAGAATCGTCACAACATTAAAGCTTCTAGACTTTCAGCCCTTTCTCTTTTGGGAGACTCATGTAGGTTGTCCCCTAAACCCACTAGCCCTAGGCTAGAGTTTGGCTAAAATCATTACATAGAGGACCCAAAATGGGGTTTCCATTGGTCGATGGCTTATTGGTGGTGGTTGGTACATCAACTCTACCAAGATACCCAACCTAGCCTTTGCCCCTAAACTTTCCCCAAATTACACATATACCCTTGGAACACCAAATTTGGCCAAAATTCCCAAATTTATCCAGAATACCCAAGTTGGTTCAAAAATTATTTCAAACCTTTTGAAAACACCCAAACTACGAAAAATCAACAAAATTGGCCAAATTACCAAAACACCCCTCCTTAACGAAAAATTCTAAAAATTCCAAAAAATCCCTTAACGAAAAACCTACTACCAATCAATCGTGTATCGGATGGACGGTCGAGATCAAGCCAGACAGCACTTCGGGACATAAACTGCGGGCCGAGTCGGCACTGAGGTGGACGACAGTGTCGAATGGGTTCACGTGGAACTTAGGAGCCATCGTAGGTTGATGTGGTGTCGCGCGTTTAAATAGATAAATAGGGAATTAAAAAAAATTCAGAAAATGACCCTTAATTTAAAAAAATCATATCTTGGTGTAGAAAAATCATAAAAATAAAATAAAAAAATCCTATGGCTCAGTGAACAGAGGAGAATAATGTGGATTAAATTTTGTATCTATTTGATGTATGTTTGATTTTTTAAAAATCAATTAGTTTTGGGAGTATTTTAAATCTCCTTGCATATAGACATTTTGTCATAGCTTGAATTTTTGGCATGTGGTACCCTCTGTCAAAAGGAACATTCCCTGATTTTTCCAAAGTCATAGGAGGTCCGTAGATAGAGGATCATATTTTTTAAATTTATGTGCATTATTTGGTTGAATTAATCATAGAAATTAGCATGTTGCCTAGAAAAATCCAAGAAAATTTTGGAAGGTTTATAATGACCAGAGAACCTTTAGAAAAATTTCTCATGAGCCAAGTCATCCAAAATAAACCTAATTTGCCTAAACACTAAATCACTAAAATAATTAATTTTGAAAAATACAAACATTAAAATGACTTGATTTTTTATCTCCACTATTGTTTACGATCCAGAGAACTCACCATAAAAATTTCAAAGCATTTTGAGTTCATTTGGTAGCTTAAGTTGATTTTTAAAGATAAATATCCTTTTTGGCACTTAAATGATTTTTAAAAATCAAAATATAACTAAAAAATTTATAAAAACTTCTTTTTTGAGTTCTCTGTGATAAGGGGTATTTTTTAGAAATAAAATGGTATTTAAAATAAAAACTTGATTTTTAAGCTTATTTTAAANGCACTTAAATGATTTTTAAAAATCAAAATATAACTCAAAAATTTATAAAAACTTCTTTTTTGAGTTCTCTGTTATTAGGGGTACTTTTTAGAAATAAAATGGTATTTAAAATAAAAACTTGATTTTTAAGCTTATTTTAATTATTTAAATGATTAAAGATCCATAAAAATCACAAAAATAATAAAATTCATAGAAATATTTTAAATTACTTCCTAAGCACTTAGAAATAATTGGGATATTTTTCCTGATTTTCTAAATAAAGATACTGAATTTTCAAGCTTAAAATAATTTTTAAAGGCTAAAAAATGGATTTCCCCTAAAATAATTCCAATCAGTCAAATAAAACTTAGAAAAATATAAAATTTTTTTCTTTGAGTTCTTTGACTTTAGGGGGATTTTAAAAAAATACAAAATTTAGTTTTCCACATTTAAAATATTTTATAATTAATAAATATCCCTGAACTTAAAATAATTCTAATAATTCAAATAAAATTTAAAAAATCATGAAATTTGTTGCAAATGCTTCTCTAGTATAGGTCTAACTCGAGTAAAAATTTCAAGTGATGATTAGGCTTCAACTTGGTCAATTTAACAAATTTTCTTTGAAAAATCTCATTTTTTCATGAAACTAATTATATAAATTAAATTAAATTTTAAAAATCTTTGAAAAATCCTATTTTTGCTTGAAAATAATTATATAAATTAAATTAAATTTTGAAAGGAATTTTCTTTGAAAAATCCTGTTTTTGCATGAAAATAATTATATAAAATAAATTAAATTTTGAGAAATTTCTCCTCTGATGTCTTAATTGACCCATGAATGAGGTAGGATAAAAATTTCAAAGTCATTTGATTTGAACTTGACAAAATATGAAGTGTTAGAGCCTTAAGGGGCAAAAGTGTAATTTTAGGAATTTAGCCTTAATTAACTCTTAGGCTTAATTCAAGGAGGGAAATGGGCAACCTCTGATCTTAATCAACTTGTCTGGATGTTCGAAACACAAGGAATTAATTGGTAGAAACCAACCCCACTTTCCCAATTGAAAGGATAAATTAATAAATTTTTAAATTATTAAAATTTAAAAGTTCATTAAAATTAAACGAACCTAGGACTTAGGGGTATAAATTTTTGAAGTCAATAATTAATCAATTTAATACCCTATTTGATTTTCAAATGAAATTCAAATAATGAATCACGATCATCTAAAACTTAACCTTGTCAAAATTAATTAATACACTCACCTAGGTCTTAAGGGCTTAGTAGTGATCTAAGTTAAATCAAGACTGATTAAATGAGGAATAGAAAAACAAACATAACTAAAATTTAACACCTTTAAAACACTACAAGCCCAATTAGGATAAAAAAATTGGCCAAGTGTTCCAATAACACTAACTTGCATCTTTAAAGGTCTTCACCCACATAATCTTCAAAATTAAATTACAAATGATAATTAACATATTCTTAGGGATAATTGAGACATCAATGTCCATTGAGCATTAGGGTATTCATTGGATGAACTATTAAGCAAGATAATAAGTTTAAATGAGCTCGAGGCTTTTCACCAGGTGATAAGAGGGAGTCATGGACCTGCTTCTTCCTCCTAACCTGTTGGATACCTCAGAAGTCTACTAAACTTAATATATTTTTCTTAACAAAATCATCCTTAACAAAATTCCTAAGGACCCACCAAGATATGACATAGGGTTAGGAAAACTACCAAAACCTTACTTTTTTGCCTCTAGATGAACTGCCCTCACATGCATTTTAAGTTTCAGGTGGTGGAACGAGAAAACTCGCCAGGTACGCTTTTATAGTTTTCAGTGTTGTCTTTCTTGTACTTTCATACTGTACTTTTATACTTGCAAAACTTGCATGCTAAATAACGATGCCACCCTACATGAAAACTAAAACTATCAGGATAGCCACGAAACCAAAACTAAAACTAAAACTAAAATCAACAAAGATAAACTTCACTGCCACAACATTCAAAATATAAAACAACTCAAAATTTAATCACAAACATCACAAAAACTACAACTACAACTAAATTAAGATGTATATATCAGATGATCGGGAATCCCTCGGAGGAGGTAACCTACGGTTGCTAACGACGTTTCTCACGGTCTAAATGAAATTATGGAACTCATTAAGTTGAGTTTAATAAATTCATTTGGAGTAAGTGAATCCAATAGAAAATAGTGATGTCAGAACGAGGGAACCGTAGGATCCTAACCGGTGTCGAGTGAATCTAATAGAAAATAGTGGTGCCGGAACGAGGGAACCGTAGGATCCTAACCGGTGTCTCTTTAATTAACTTTAACATGCCCTCATAAAATTTAAAGAACTTAAACCATTGGGCTACTTGATTGGACATTATAACTTGACACATTAGAAAACTTAAACTCGTCATGGCAAGGAGCTTGAAGCTAGCATGACAGGCAGCACGACCATCTTCAACAGCAGAACCTGTCTTCCCCAGCTAAACCAATCTTCTTTCCTTAGATATAAACAACAAAGCCATAGGACTTCGAGGTTGCTTGCTTATGCAACATAAATCCTCACCCCATCTTTAAGCCTTTGTATAACCGTACTATACAATATAAGCCCTAACTCGTCTTAGGATTCTGAGGTTGTCGTCCGTCACGACTTAAATCCTCACATCTTCCAGGCTATTTGTATGATCATTTCACATGAATGTAAGACGTAACAAATAAAATTGGCAGGATGAAACACTTAAAGATTTCTTCTCAAAATTTAAGCCAAACGTTAGGATGACTTGGGAAGTCTCCGAGGTTCTCCTCTAGATCCATGACATCCCCTAGTTCTTACTCTTTTGAATTCTATAATAAATGTTCCAAATTTGATACAATCCCCTTTCACACCTCCTAGTCCGATCTCATTGAAAAGTCCTACCCTTTGAAATTCCGTGAAGATAATATTCCTTGATTTTTATCGAGAGCTTTTTTTAATGACTTTGGTAATTTAAGATGTAATTAACTATAGGGGCTTGCCCTTATAAGAAGCATGTCTAAACCCAACTTAATATAAACCCTATTTAATTCTTTATATTGAATAGGGGAACTTGTCGGCAAATATAATGGTTTCGCAGACCAAACAGACGTCATATATTTCTTAGTTTATTTGATCGAGCCTCTTCCTCAAGTTTTGTGTTTATCCTTCGGGATAGATACAGGATTTGAGGTACAACACTCGTTCATCTAAACTATGAAAAATATGGGGTCAGTTTGATTTCATATTTTTCTAAATTAAATATATATGTAAATTAAAATGTCATTCCGAAGCGGGCAACGAGATTTCGATTCGGGTGACCGACAGCTTCTTACGGGCAACTCCTCCAACTAAAATAATGCCCATAGGATCACAACACATTTTAGCTAATCACTTAGTCACAATGAAAAGTAAATGAAAACTTGAAGGATACTCATCACAATATAGATTAGAAGCATTGTTTTATTCCTACAGTTCCTACTTTATGACCAGATGAAAAAATGTAAAAAGACTACTTAGAAAGCATTGAGAAAAAACCACAAAGTATCTTTGATATTAAATAAATTCACTATAAAATTGTGTTTACAAAAATATAATAATAATAATAATACACAATACTTAGCTCTTTCCCTTCACAAAGTGCTAAAAATGTCTCCCCAAGGATCTCTTAGCCCCTTCATGACTCTCCTCATGTCTCTCCTCACTTTAAAATTGAAACACTCTCTAAATCCTTCACGAATGATCTTAGGATCAGAAAAAACTGGCGCCAAGGCGTTAGTCTAGTGGTGCCTTGGCCNTTATAAATGAAATAATTTAAATAAATAATTTATGAGGAAGATTTGCACATAAATAATATTATGGGTTAAAATGAACATGTTGGTTGAAAATAGTCATTTTATAAATATTGTTGGTTTCTTGAAATGAGAAAGAGGAGAAAAACTAAGACTTCTTGTTGTAGATTGAAGGGAAATCAGAACCACACCTTTTGTGTAGCTTTGAAAACTTTTAAACTTGGAGCTAATAACAAACTTCCAAGAAAAGACCTAAAAATCAGCCAAGAAAGAAACAAGAAATAAAATTCGAGAGAAAATAGCAACTAACTCCTAAGATTAATGAACAAACTAAATTCAAATAAACCTAGACTCAATAAGCAGTCCTAAGCATGTATTCCAACACTCCTCCTTGCTTTAGGATCTGCGAACACCAAGTTTCTGCCTTCGAAACTCAAACATGCTGATTGGAAGTGACTTTGTAAGCAAATCTGCCAACTGATCTTCAGATTTGCAGTAAACCCGAGTCACAAATTCTTCTTTTTGCACTTCTCTTAGAAAAAATAACTTGATGTTGAAATGCTTAGTGTTCCCATGAAACATAGGGTTATGAGAAATGGCAACGGTACAAATATCGACACCATTGGTAGTCAATTGCATGTTGTCACCAGAATCCCAAATGAGTTTTGAATCACTTAAGCAACCTTTATCGACATCATCTTCTAAGTCCGGGTGTTTCGTCATTGACACCGTTTTGATGAAGCCTGAGCTTGACTCGTGTTCTCTTCCAACACTTGTTTTGTGGAACTTTGTTGCCTTTGAACTTGAGATTGCAAAGCAGTCACAAATGTTAATAGATCCTCTTTTTCTTTTGCAGCAAACAATACTTTTTCAACGACATCTTTTAATTGAGTTTTTGCATCTGCCTGTGAAACTCTGGGCTTTCTTCAACTCGAACTAAAACTGCTTCTATTACTCTAGCTTTTGCGAGTTTAGAACGCCAAAAATGTGCCTCTTGAAGAGTAAAGTCTCTTTGCTTGAACATGATCTCTCTATCTCTACTAAATGTTGCAACCTTTTCTTTTAATTCTCTTAACTTAAGGATGGTTTCTTGAAGTCTTTTTTTTTGAATCACTGGTCGTCGTTCAATGTCTATGTAAGTAAGCATCCTCTCTTCATCCATAGCAAGAGCTTCAGAAGCAGCTACTTCAGGAGCCTGAGTTGTCTCAGTTAACTTGTCTGCTAACTCATGTATGGTTGAATCTCTTGCACGTAATTCTTTGGCCTATTGCTGAAGTTCTTCATCATTAACTTGAAGTGTTTCCTTCATTATCGTAAGATCATCTCAATGGCCTTCATTACCCTCATTAATCATTGAAACTTCTAGTGAGTGGGCATGGTTTACAAAACTTTTATTGGGAAAAGAGCCAAGAACCTCCTGCTCCGCTAGCATTGGATTGAGTGAAAAACTACTCTTTACCATCTTAACTTCAAACATCATTTGGCATGTAGCATCTTCTGTTACGCAAGCCTTCTCCATAAACATCTCTTTGAATCCCTTTTCTATTAATTAACCAACACTGAGCAAGTTTTGATCAATATCTCGTACATAGAGAACATCGATAATCAACTTGGTTCTTGACCAGCTTGCAATGGCTATGGTGTCCTTTCCTTTGACTGCAATATATTCACCATTCCCAATTCTGAACTTCTTGGACTCAGTGCTCTTCAATTCCTTGAATAATTCCTTATCATGTGTCATATGATTAGTGCGGCCACTATCAATGAGCTAGTTTTCACTTATTTCAGGACTCGTGAAATAAGTTACAACGAAAAGTTGGTCATCTTTTTCTTGATCTGCCACTTGAGCTTCATCTCCTTGCTGCTGATCTTTATTCTTGCAAAGGATAGCTTCATGTCCTATTTGATTGCACGTGTTGCACTTTGCATCTGGTCTTCTCCAACATTTGAAAGGCGGATGACCTTTCTCGCCATAATATCGACATGGAGGGTAATCTTTCTTTTGTCCACTTGTAGATTAAAACTTCTTGTTCTTGGACCTCCTATTCTTTTCATCATCTTGATGCTTGACTCGAAGAGCTCCTTCGACGACTCCTTCTTGCCTCATTACACGACTCTGCTCTTGTGTTTGTAAAGCACTTAAGAGTTCTGTCAAAGCAATCTTTGAAAGATCCTTCATGTTTTCTGAGGTGGTGATGGTAGCATCAAATCTTTCAGGCACTGTTACAAGGATTTGTAAGCAATCCTTGAATCTTCCAGAGAAGAACCCAGTAATTTGACAGAATTTGCAATGTTGAGTAGTCTGTCGAAGTACACCTTTATGGTTCCTGTCTCTCTCATCTTTTGCAATTCAAAGTCACAAACCAAGTTTAGCACCTGCATCCCTCGAATTCTTTCATCTCCTTCATACTAGATTTGAGATAATCCCAAATCCCCTTTGTCGTTTTCAACGACATGATACGAGTGAAGATCTTGGAGGAAACTGCAGCAAACAGACAAGCTTTTGCCTTGGACTTCTTTGTCTTCATCTAATTTTATGCTTTAATTTGAGCTACGGTGGGATTTTCAGGGAGAAGAAGAATATCATAGTCTTCTTCCACTGCTTCCCAGAGATCCAAAGCTTCCAGGTATGTCTCCATGCGGACTACCCAGATCTAGTATTTGTCTTCATCAAGCACTAGTGGAGCAACTGAGGAAAAGCTAGCTTCAATCTACATTGCCGTTCAAACTCATGCACAGGTCCCTTAAGAAGAGAGCTCTGATACAAAATTGTTGGTTTCTTGAAATGAGAAAGAGGAGAAAAACTACATCTTCTTGCTATAGGTTGAAGGGAAATCAAAACCACACCTTTTGTGTAGTTTTACAATTTTTTAAACTTGGAGCTAATAGCAAATTTTCAAGAAAAGACCTAAAAATCAGCCAAAAAAGTAACAAGAAACAAAATTAAAAAAAAATAGCAACTAACTCCTAAGATTAAGGAACAAACAAAATTCAAATAAACCTAGACTCAATAAGCAGTCCTAAGCATGTATTCCAACAAATATTTTAGAGAAAATATCACAAATCAATTAGTTAAGAAAATTTAACCAAATTCAATTTGTGTTTTTTCCGCTTCTTTCCAACGCCAAAATTAGAAGGCAACCAAACCTGTGAAAAAATAACCAATGTATGTTAAGTATATAATATCATTGTGGTTTGAATAAAACTCTAATTTAAACAATGTTATTGGCACTAGTTCAAATCATTCCAAAACCAGATCCAAGAAAAAGACTTTACATTCCAAACTCTATTGCCCTTGAAAGATAGAATTCATCCCTGTTTGACATACATTCTGATTTAACCAATTATTTGCTAGCGTTATGAGGTTTTTCTACTGAGAATAATGATTAATTATAACAACAACAAAAAATGGGGACTAGTGAATTTAACTTCACAAAGAAGCTGGAGGTAAGAATTTTGGTGTCGAGCAAGAGACATCAATAAGTGGTTAGAGCTAAAGCTAAGGGTTGACAGTTTTGGCAACAATCTAAGACCTAGGATTGTGAGGAGGGGGAAATGACAACATGGTTTAATATAGATTTTCGTAAAAGGCTAATGAATCTGCGTAGATAGATGTATTTCCAATGATAAAACTAGTTGTAATACAAGTAGTTAAAGTTGAAGGTAATTCACTAGTATGGGGGAGCATTTTGTCGTTTTGGATCGATCTATTTTCAATTTCGCCAAACGAAATAGAACTAAAATTTGATGTAAAAAATTGAATCAATCAAAAGTCTGATAAAATTGAACTGGCCAAACCGAAATTTAATTTTATTTAAAAGATAATGTTATGAACAAACTGGATTTTCATTTTTACCTAGTGTTTGGTTAAGAACAAACATCAAGGATAATATATCTATCATGTATAATTCAATTTGATTCCATGAATCCTCCCTCCTTCTAGTTTCAAAGTTTATTTTTTTCAGTTATTTGATTTCTTCAGTTAAATAAAAATTAAAATTAAACCAATAATAAAAAAACTGGATAATGAGGTTCTAAAAATAGAATAAAGNAGAACAAACATCAAGGATAATATATCTATCATGTATAATTCAATTTGATTCCATGAATCCTCCCTCCTTCTAATTTCAAAGTTTATTTTTTTCAGTTATTTGATTTTTTCAGTTAAATAAAAATTAAAATTGAACCAATAATAAAAAAACTGGATAATGAGGTTCTAAAAATAGAATAAAAAAAATACAATTTCAGACCAAACCAATTCAATCAAAATTATTCCGCTCAGTTGGGGAATACAATTTTGAACAAATAAGACACCCGCCCCTATTCACCACTGATGTAAACTGCTACTAAGGTGTACCAGTTGGAGCAGTATAAAAATTGCTGCCAACAAAAGTTGCCCTCCGTGCTGAATTTTGATAGTGATAAATTACTTTAAGATNTTTCAGACCAAACCAATTCAATCAAAATTATTCCGCTCAGTTGGGGAATACAATTTTGAACAAATAAGACACACGCCCCTATTCACCACTGGTGTAAACTGCTACTAAGGTGTACCAGTTGGAGCAGTATAAAAACTGCTGCCAACAAAAGTTGCCCTCCATGCTGAATTTTGATAGTGAGAAATTACTTTAAGATATATATCTACTGTGAGGTCAAATAAAATTTATTAAGATACAAAATACGTAATACTATTTATTATTTTTTCAAGGCTAAAGAACTTGAACCCAAAATCAATAAAAACAACTATTATTTCATGGCAGTTCTTTAAGAGACAATATGCAAATGAAGATATTAGAAAGCCAGTTTCTCATCTAATGCAGTTGCGTTACAATAAACATGATACACTTAAATTCACTCCAAAGAAAGAAGACGATGGACATAAACATTTAACATTTTTATTCGAGCAATACATAACTGACCGTTAAAAAAGGAACAGTGGTTTGCCAGTAAATTAAATTTTTTGTGATTTTGGATGAGCTAAAGCATTACTCCTAGCTCCAGAAATTGGAAAGCAAGGTTTTGCTAATAAATAAAGAGGCGACTTCCTTCTCACTGCAACTCCAAAAGCTTCGCTCATGTCAAGCTCCTCTCCATTCTTAGCCACATACTCCCAATCAAAATAATATAACAAGTATGCGAGCGTCATTTCAACCATCGCCGACGCAAAATGCATCCCGGGACAAATTCTCCTCCCAGCACCAAAGGGTATCATTTCAAAGTGAGCTCCCTTCATGTCAAACTGGTTCTCCTCGAACCTCTCGGGCCTAAAGAGCTCCGGCTCGTCCCAGTATTTAGAATTCCTCCCTATGGCCCACGCGTTCACCATCACCGTTGTCCTTGCAGCAATGTCATACCCCATCACCTTGCATCTATCTTTGTTCTCCCTTGGCAGCAGCAAGGGCACTGGAGTGTGCAGCCGCAATGTCTCCTTTATCACCAGCTGCAAGTAGTTAAGTCTACCGCTCATCAACTTCTCTTCTCCAGTTATCTGAGTCGGGCCGTCGCCGAACGCCTCTCTCACCTCTCTCTGCGCCTTCTTCATGACCGTTGGGTTCCGAACAAGCTCCGAAATTGCCCATTCCAAGGTAGTTGCGGTTGTCTCGCTTCCGGCCATAAGAATATCCTAATTAAAAAAGGAGGTTTTATCAGCTAACCATTCAATAACTGATGAATATTTAATTTTTATTATTACACCGATTATTTAATTAGTGCGAGCTCACGTTAATGACAGCCTTGATGTGGTCGTTTAAGAGCGGAAACTGGAGGTTGCCATCCTGCTGGATTCTGAGAAGCACGTCAGTGAGATCCTCCGCATCCACGGACTTTTGAGCCCTCTTCTCAATGTGCTCTTGCAGTATTTTCTCAATTATTCGGTCCAACTTCAACCTGCAGCGCTCTAGCTTCTGTCGAAAGCCAGCGATGCTTTTGATGAAGTCGGGCATCGAAGGGAATAGATCGATCAGGGAGAAACCGGAGTTCAGTTCTATAACTTCTTTGAGCGCCGCTAAGTACAACTTCTGGTCCTCGCACCGACTGCCAACAACTAGGATTGCCATGATGTTGTTGCTGAGGTTGGCGAACTCCCTGCTTAGGTTGATGTCAACGCCGGCGGAGGATGCTGCATTAATAGATTGAAGTAGATGGGAGACCTCCTGCTCTATTATGGCGCGAAAGGAGCGAACACGCTTCGAGCTGAGCAGCTCCATGGTGCAGATTCGTCGCATCTGGCGCCAAAACTCGCCATATGAAGCAAAGATGAGACCTTTGCCGCCGTAGAAGAGAACGTCGATGCTGGGGGAGACGGGCCGCGATGCGAACATGATGTCGTGGGTCTGCATGATCTCTTTGGCCGCTTCGGCAGAGGAAATGATGATGGTGTGGATCTCGCCTAGTTTTAGGCGCATAATGGGGCCGTAGATGAGGGAGAGGTCGCGGAGAGCGCAATGGGGAAGGCGGCCGGTGAGGAGATGGTGCATGCAGCCAATTATGGGGAGGTTTCTAGGGCCTGGGGGTTGATAGTTGGGTTGGAGTTGGCGGTGATAAAGCTTTCTGATTATTATCTTGATAAGGAGGAGTGCCAAGAATATGAAGATGGAAGTTTTGATAAGCTCCATGCTTGAAACGATAACTGGGACTACTTACTACTGTTCTGATCCAGCATGTAGTGAGACTCGTATTTAAAGAGGTTTTTGGAAGGACGCTAACAAAGTTATGGTAAAAATAACAGTTTTGTCGGTTATAACTTTTTTTAAATAAGAAGATATGATAATATCGTATCCCGTTTTGACCGTTAATCATACCAAACAAATATATTATAAGAAGAGAGAGAGAGAAAGATGCATAAGCACACTACAAGAAAAACAGTTAAAAATGACTGAATAACTCATGATTTTGTTTGTATTGAAAATGTCAAGCTAATTAAGAAAGCATAGCAACGGTAAATTATTTAGAATATTTGGGACTGCATAATCACTGATTAAACCATCGTTTTTCTAAAGTACAAAATTCCGACCAATTTTTCGGAGTTACCGACACTTTATATGATCAGTTCTAGAACGAATGATAACTGACCGATATAGTGCGCCGGTTATATGAGAAACTGACATATATTTTTAGTAGAAGAAGGCAAAAAAAAAGACTTTTTCAGTCAATTTTGATGTAATAAATCGAAGGCTATTAAGCCGTTTATTTGTCGTTGGTAATTAATCTACTATTATACTCGCTACCAAAAATCTTTATTTCCCCCCACATTCCCGCTATTGGTTTCTTTTGATACCTTCTTCCTCCCTCGAAAGTCTCGCAGCTCTTTCGCACCCTCTTTGTTTCATAAAACCATCGTCTCCGTGAATGAACCCTCACCATACAGACACAATTGGAGCTAGCCGAGATCGTTGGTGGGAACATAACAAAGGGATCGCAGCTTGCAGAGACCCAAAACTCCCATTGTCTTCTTCTTTCTCTAGTCTCTTACCCAAAACAATTGTGCAAGGTAATTTCATGTCATCTTTTTCATGGAAGACATATTGATTCATGGAATTTAGTAAATCCAGAATTTAAAGCCTAAATCGGTGAAATTTTGATTTATCAAATCGAAGGCTTTATTTTGAACAAAATGACAATTTGGCAAGGTTATTGTTAAATCCACCTTATATCCTGCTATAAGGGGGTGTTTGGCTNACCCTAAGGTTGAGTTCCAAGCCAGCCATCAACCCATGGTTAAGCTTGATATTTATCCTATGGGTAAATTTTGGAAAAAAAGCTTTTAAATAGATAATAAGAGGGTTAAATCAATGTACTTGCCCCAACACATGTCTAAACCCTATGGTGCCATTTTTACTGTCCATCATAAGCTTTAACCATGGT
>JXCR01146743.1:272805-286832 GCA_002079205.1 Phalaenopsis hybrid cultivar | reverse complement strand
AACTCATTAAATTGAGTTTAGTAAGTTCATTTGGACTAAGTGATTCCAATAGAAAATAGTGGTCTCGGGACGACGGAACCGTGGGATCTTGACCGGTGTCCCTCTAATCAACTTTAATATGCCTTTAATAAAAATTTAAGGAACTTTAACCACAGGGTCATCTGATTTGACATTATNGAACTTTAACCATAGGGTCACCTGATTTGACATTATAACCAAATGACCTAGAAAACTTGAACTCTGCTACAATGAGGAGCTTGGAGCTTACATGGTGGGAAGCCCGACCATCTTCAACAGCAAGAGGATCTACACTAACACATCCCTTCCTTAGCTTTAAACAACAAAGCCATATGAATTCGAGGTTGTTTGCCTAATGCAACATAAATCCTCAAAGACATCTTTTAGGCCTTTGTACAATCATATTGTACAATCTAAGCCCTAACCCGTCTTAGGACTCCGAGGTAGTCATTTGTCATGACTTAAATCCTCACATCTTCAAAGGTTATTTGTGCTGATTGTTTCACACAAATGTAAATCCTAATAAAAATTGCAGGACGAAACATCTAAATGATTTCTCCTAAATTGAAGCTAAACAATAGGANACTTCATCTTTTTCAAAACCCAACTTTTTTTTAACGTCCTTCCGAAGCGGGCAACGGGATTTCAATTCCGATGACCGACAGCTTCTTAAGGGCAAACCCCACACCAAAAATAGTGCCGACAATCACCAACTGAAGATCCAAATTTCTATCTTGCCAATTTTCTAGAATTGTGTGCAATATTTAAATATGATGGCGTATCTGATGATGTCATAAGACTTGGGTTATTTCCTTTCTCACTGAGGGATGAAGCTAAGATGTGGTTGAATTTGTTAGCACCTAGATCTATCAGAACTTGGGGTGATTTAGCCCAAAAATTCCTTGCTAAATATTTTCCACCATAAAAAATTGCGAAGCTTAGAAATGAGATTACATCTTTTAATCAATTTGAAGGGGAATCTTATTATGAAGCTTGGGAATAATTTAAAGAACTCTTAAGAATGTGTCCACACCATGCTATACCCGATTGGTTAATAATTCAAACTTTTTATAATGGATTAGCTGGATATCTTAGATCTATTATCGATGCCACTGCTGGTAGTTCATTGATGTCAAAACCATTTCATGACGCTTATGCTTTAATTGAAGAAATGACTAACAATAATTTTCAATGGCCTTGTGTGAGGGTAAATGCTAAGAAAGTAGTCAGTATTCATGAAACTGATGCATTTACTATGTTAGCAAATCAAGTTGTTGCAATCTCAGTACAGTTAGACCAATTTAGAGTGAATTTTTATCAACCTATCTCTACGATTGAAGAGAATTCATTCGGTCAAATGGTAGATTCTCAAGCATCATTAAAAACTTTGAATGTCATAAATAACAAGCAGGATAACCCATATTCAAATTATTATAACCCAGGTTGGAAGAACCATCCCAACTTCAATTGGAATAATACTACGGGTGATAATAATCAAAAATGGGGGAACAATCAAGTAAATCCATTTGGAAAATAGAATAAAAAGGGAATAATAATTATAGATCTATTTATCCTCCAGGTTTTAACAATAATCCATAATTTAAGAAGAAGAAGTTATCTATAGAAAAAGTGGCGTTACAAATGGTAAATCAGTTACAAAGTCAAGGAGCTACAATTAGAAATATTCAGAATAAATTTGGACAAATCACAAATTCAGTAAGTAATAGATCCCAAGGAACACTTCGTGGTAATACTAAAATAAATCTGAAAGACCAAAATAAAGAACAAGTAAAATCTGTTCAACTTAGAAGCGGAATAGAGTTGGAAGGTAGGGTTCAAAAAGAAACTTAAGTAGAGAGAGAAGAAATTGAAGAATCAAAAGAGGATGCTCCAAAAGATTCTGAATGACCTATTTCTCCACTTAAAGTTAACTCAGAAAAACCACAACATCCTTTCCCTTAGAGACTTCGTCAACAGAAGTTGAATAAGCAATTTTTAAAATTTCTGGAAGTTTTTAAGAAGCTTTCAATTAATATTCCATTTGCTGAAGCCTTAGAACAAATGCCAAGCTATGTAAAGTTTATGAAGGATATTCTCAACAGGGAAAGGAAGTTTGAAGATAATGAGACTGTTACACTTAGTGAGGAGTAAAGTGAAATTAATCAAAAGAAGCTTCCTGAAAAGCTTAAAGATCCTCGTAGCTTTACAATTCCATGTGTGATAGGAGATAGATTTTATGGGAAAGCTTTATATGATTTAGGAGCAAGCATTAACCTTATGCCATTATTAATATTTAAAAGATTTTAATTAGGAGAAATAACCCCTACTACTATAACTCTGCAGTTAGCATATCATTCGATAATGTAACCTCAAGGAGTTATAGAAGATGTCCTAGTGAAAGTAGATCAATTTATCTTTCCTGTTGATTTCATTATGTTAGATATGGAGGAAGATAAAGAGATACATATCATTTTTAGGAGACCTTTCTTAGCCACAGGAAGAGCAATGATAGATGTGCATAAAGGGGAATTAACAATGTACGTCAATGATCAAATTGTTACTTTTAACATTTCAAGATCAATGAAATATACTGCAAAAGGTAAATATGATGAATGCTATAGAATGGATGTTAAAAGATATCTGAGTGAATGTCATTTCAAAACTAATTATGAAGAAAAATCTGAAGTAAAAGATTTGGAGCACGAGAAAGAAGGGGAATTAGATCAATGTGGAGATCTTTTTAAGGAGGATTGAAACTAGGTTCAAGAAAGTTTTGAAGTTTTGGACACTATAGAAAGAAATAAATCATTTTTTCCATCAATTGAAAAACCTCCTGAACTTGAGTTGAAACTCCTTCCTGATCATTTAAAATTTGTCTTTTTAGGTGATTCCTCTACTTTACCAGTTATAATTACCTTAAAATTAATGATGGAAGAAAAAGACAGATTGATGAAAATTTTGAAAAATTTAAAGAAAGAATTTGGTTGAACAATAGCTGATATTAAAGGAATCAGTCCTTTAATTTATATGCATAAAATTCATATGGAAGAGAACTGCAAACCCAGGGCTGATCCTCAAAGGAGATTGAATCTTGTTATGAAAGAAGTTGTTAAGAAAAAAATTTTAAAGTCGTTAGATGCTGGAATTATCTATATTTCAGATAGTACATGGGTTAGTCCAATTCACTGTGTTCCTAAGAAAGGAGGAGTAATTGTGACTGTGAATGAACATAATGAATTGTTATCTACTAGACAAGCCACAAGGTGGCAAATATGTATTGATTATAGAAAATTAAATGTTATCACAGGTGATAAATATGTATTGATTATAGAAAATTAAATCTTGCCACTAGGAAATATCATTTTTTGCTCTAGATCAAATGTTGGATAGACTAGCTGGGCATAAATACTTTTGTTTTCTGGATGGATATACTAGTTATCACCAAATACACATAACTCCTGAGGATCAAGAGAAAACAACTTTTACTAGTCTGTATGGTACATTTGCTTTTAGAAGAATGCCCTTTGGTTTATGTATTGCCCCTACTACATTTCAAAGATGTATGATGGCAATTTTTTGTGTTTTTTTTTAAAAAAAGGATTGAAGTCTTTATGGGTGATTTTTCAGTGTTTGGAACTTCATTTGACTCATGTTTAGAAAATTTATCAAAAGTTCTTAAGCATTATGAAGAAACAAATCTAGTCCTTACATGGGAAAAATGCCAATTTATGGTAGATGGAGGAATTGTATTATGACAAAAAAATATCAGAAAATGGTATGGAAGTAGATCCTGCAAAAGCTCAAGTGATCGCTAATTTACCTTATCCAACAAATGTAAGGGAAACTATGAGTTTTTTAGGACATGATGGATTCTACAAACGATATATTAAAGACTTTTTCAAAAAATTCTAAGCCTTTATGCCATTTACTGGAGAAAGATACAATTTTCAGTTTTAATGAAGAGTGTTTAAAAGCTTTTGAGCTATTAAAAGATAAATTAGTCACTACACCAATTATAGCTTCACTAGATTGGGAAAAACCTTTTGAACTGATGTGTAATACTAGTGATTATGCTATTGGAGTTGTTATAGGACAATGATATAATAAAATTTTTAAAGTAATTTACTATACTAGTAGAACTCTTAATGAAACCCAAATTAATTATACAACAACTGAAAAAAAGTTATCAACAATAGTATATGCCTTTGATAAATTTAGCTCATATTTAATATGGACTCATTGTGTAGTGCATACAGATCATTCTGCTATTAAGTAATTAATCAAAAAGAAGGAATCTAAACCTAGACTTATAAGATAGATTCTTCTTTTACAAGAATTTAACTTTAAAATAGTAGATCGGAAGGGGATTGAAAATCACATTGCAGATCATTTGTTTAGGCTTGAGTTAGAATAACCACTCTATTTTGAAAAAGAAATTAATTAACATTTTCTAGATAAAAAATTGTTCAATATTAATGAGTGGTATGTTTCGTGGTATGTTGACATTGTGAACTTTATTGTTATTGATATTATACCCTATGGAATGACATACCAACAGAAGAGGAAATTTATTTCTGAAGCTAAGACTTATTTTTAGGATGACCCATTTTTTTATAAATAAGGGAAGGATCTTATTATTCAAAGATGTGTACCTTTAGAAGAAACTTATGAAATTATCCAAAAATGTTATAATTCTGATTTTAGGGGACATTTCGGTGTTGATAAAATAACATACAAAATTTTACAATATGGATTCTATCGGCCTACTATCTTTAGAGTTGTTAATGTTTATATTAAAAATTGTGATGGATGTCAACGTGTAGGCAATATTTCTAGTTGAAATAAGATTCCCCTCAATTATATGCTAGAAGTTGAAATATTTGATAATTAGGGATTAGATTTCATAGGACCACTTATACCATCTTTCAAAAATTTATACATATTGTTAGCAGTGAACTATGTATCCAAATGGATAGAAGTTGTTACTTTACTTTGATGTGATTCTTAAAGTGTTGCAAAGTTTTTGAAAATGAACATATTTTGTAGATTTAGGATGCCAAGAGTTATCATAACTAATGGGGAAGTCATTTTAGAAATGTCATAATGGAGAAATTATTAAGGAAATATCATATAAACCATAGAATTATTACTGTTTATCATCCTCAGACAAGTGATTTGGTTGAATTATCCAATCAAGAAATTTGAATAATTATGAAAAAATCTGTGAATCCAACAAAAATGGATTGTTTAGCCAAACTTGACTATGCTTTGTTGGCTTATAAGACTGCATACAGAACTCCTATTGGAATGTCCACATATAAGCTAATATTTGGGAAAGCTTTTCACTTTCCAGTTGAACTTGAGCATAAAGTATGTTGGGCGATTAGAGAGTTCAATTATAATTTAAAAGATGCTAGTGAAAAAAGATTATTGCAATTAAATGATCTTGAAGCGATAAAGAATAAATCTTATGAGAGTGCTAAGATTTACAAAGAAAAGATGAAGATGTCGCATGATCAAAGGATTTTGACTAAAAATTTTCAGCCAGGCTAACAAGTTTTACTACATAATGCAAGGTTAAGATTATTTTCAGGCAAACTTAAATCCAAGTGGATTGACCCATTTTGTTATGATGAAAGTTTATCCTTATGGAGAAGTGGAAATTAAAGATCCTAAAACTGAGAAAGTATTTAAAGTGAATGGTCATAGATTGAAACCTTATTTTGTAGGAGATCAGTGTAAATTTAGCAATCAAATGATATTGGGTCAATCAGAATAAGTACTGGTTACATCAGACTGACGACGTAAAACCAAGTGCTTTGTGGGAGGCAACCCATAGTTATGAGTATGTTTTTCATTTGATTGTTTTTTATAAGTGATTAAGAAAATTTGGGGTGCTTTTTTCAGACTATTATGTGTTACTATTGATTTTAAGACTTTATTTAGTGATCTATACATGCTAAAATGCGAATTTGGAAGTTAAGTTGACTTGTGCCAAAATTGAGCACTGGTGCTTATGCGCCAATATTTAACGCTTAAGCACAGGAGTTAAAAATCATGTGCAAAATTTGGATTCTAGAAGGTTTAACCACCTATTGGTTGACTAAAAATTCCAAGGCAGTTTTAGGACGTGTCTAGGAGTTAGTAGAGGGATTTAGGCCTATAAATAGAAGGGTTTAGTGAAGGAATTTCACCCCAGATCATTTTTAGCCCTAAAATTCTAGGAGAGAAATTTTGAGAAAATGTCTTCATGGGAGATGGATTTGAAGAAGAAGGAAGGGACCATGAGGAAGAGATTCATTAGTCAAAGTGCACAAGAGATGTTTAAGGGTTTCTTAGCCGTTAGTATTGACTGAATATAAAAAAAGATTAAAAAAATTGAGACTAGCATGGCTTTACTTTAGAGAAAGGTAATTGAGATTCATGCACATCAAGAGTATATTGGATGGCAATTGAAAATGCAATTTAACCATACTAGTTATAAAGAGGAAGCAGATAAGGAGATGTGTCTTAAACAGAAATGGATTGAAGAAGATAGTATCAGAGCTCGTCACCACCATCCATTTTATCATCTTTATATTCTGATTACCCAAGGAGAGACTGATGAAAGATTGAAATTTGTCCCAAAAAATAAAGAATGGAATTAAGTTTAGTGTTAAAGCTTGTTGGTTAGGAATCTTTGTTTGATGTGTTAAGTGTTAAATACTATTTTTGGAGTTTATGTTAGTTAGTTTAGTGTTTGTATTTAGAAGATTTTCTCATTCAAGACTATTTAGAATGAGAATTAAGTGTTATATGTACTTGTACTAGTTTGTGAATGAATGTATGTGTTTGTTTCTGTGAAAATTTGTTTAATTTTTAGACTCGAATTGAATTAGTTACATTGGAGAATTTTGAGAGAGAGGAGAGTTAAGGGAGAGGAAAATAATTATTTAAGAGTTATGAGACTATTTAGGGGTGGTATACTTAGGCTAAATGTGCATTTTACTTAGGTTCAAAAATATCAAAAAGAGTGCACTGGCGCCTAAGTACCACATTCTCGTGCTTAAGCACGATGTAACTCGAGAGACATGTGCCTAAGCGCCACTAATCTGGGCTTAAGTGTCAGTTCACAAAAACTGTTTTGTGAATGATTGAAAGTGAAAAATTACCCCAAAAATCGTCATTTTGACTCTCGCAGTCACCTTCAAACTCTTGATTTTGTGATTTGGAAGTCTAGGGAAAGCCATTTTGTGGAGATTTCTTAGTAGAATTGAGCAAAATTTATAGATTTAGATTTCTTGAGGTAAGAGTTTCACTTCTATGTAAAAATTTTGGATTTTCACCATGTATTTTGAGTTCATTTAGAAGAAACCGAAAATCACTATTCATGGTGAAAACTGAGGAAAAATCAATGGAAATTGCATAGAAAGTGTAGTTTATACTTATAGAAGTTAAGTTTAGAAGATTATACTTGATTTTTGAAGTTATTGTGGAATTTTATGAAATTTGTAGAATGACACCAAAAATGAAGATGAGTAAAGGAAAAAGCTTCTTTGATTCAGGGAAATTTGTGAGTTCAAAAGCTCAAGATAGGTATAGTGATGCCATGAAATCATGAAAACTTATCCAGGAGCGATGTTTCAAGAATCCAGGTGGATCCATAGAAGATGTGATCGTTTGCCCATAATGGGAATGATTCTGATGTTTTTCTGCTGTGGCTGTTATTTCTGTAGTTAGAAATTTTTATGCAAACCTTCCCGAGGCTGAAGATGATCGAGTCATGGTTAGAGGAACAATGGTACCTTTTTCACCAGAGGTAATCAGTATGTTTTACCATCTGCCACCTGATACTTTGTGTTATTATGAGAACTACAAACTGATTGAGACGGAACTAGATCAGATTATTTCCATTTGACTGTTGGAAGAGGACTCTGAAAATTATAAATGAGTGAAGAGTTAACTTTTCCATTTCAAAGTTAAGTGCACCTTTGAATTCATGGCACTACTTTACTTCAGCTCGCCTATTACCGACAAATCATCTCAATGAAGTTACTAGAGAAAGAGTAATGTTGAACTATTGTATTCAGGAAGGCAAGCTCATCAATACTGAAGCTTTGATTTATTAGACTATCATTAGTTTTGCCACTACCGCTACTACTGCAGATTTGAGATTTTCTTCCTTAATCTTTTCTTTATGTGAGCAGACTAGAGTGAGATATGATAGCTGGGAGAAAGTACTATTACCTCTAAATCCAATTACAAGTGTAAATATGAAGTCATATTCTGAGCATTCTATTTTGGCTGGAGAGGAAGATTTTAAAAGAGTTATGGAATGACAACGTCTGTTTCTTCTACATCTAAACCATCTACCTCGCGAGCTTCTACTTCTAGAGGTGGGTCTACTGAAACTCAAAATCAATTATTGTAGAGGATAATGGACAATATCAATTATACCGCAGATAATGTACAAAATTTAAAAAGCTTTGCAGATCATATTGATGGGTATAACAGAATGAAAAGTGATTATGAGGAGAAATTTCATTCATCTCTAGTAAACCTCATTAGGAGTAACCAAGGAGTGCAATTTCCTCCATATCCTAGATACCCTAATTATGAACCTGCAAATGTCTGGAATAGCGGTGATTCTGATGATGAGGAGGAGGAGGACTAATTTATTTTTATGTTTGTAATATGTGATGGACTATGTAAGTTTGTACTTACTAAATTTGCATTTGTGTACATATTTAGACCTTGTGATGAGTGAGACTTTTATTTTTTTTAATTGTTATTGTGATGTTGTGTTTTGTTAGTATTTGTTTTAAATTCTGGGATAGTAATTGTTGATGTGTGTTCATTATTGTGTTTTAGTTAGTTAAGATTGAACTTATTTCTATGTCCTGTGAAAAGTTGAAAATCTTGCTAACTTTAATTTTAAATTTTAAATTCAAAAATTTGCTACCCTGTATTTTTCTTTTATCTTGTTAGTGTGTTTGTTTTTATGATTAAACTGAAAATTGAAGCTAGTGTATTAGTTTTTTTTAATGTTTGTACCCACTACTAAGAAGTCTATTGAATCTCTACATGTTGAATTGAAATGAAAATGATAGAAAATTTATAAAACATTAATTTTACACCTATTTTTAGTTGTATACTTGTATAATTAGAGTATAAAAATTCCTGTAAGCATGTTATTTAAATTTTCATTCCTGCTTATATATATTTGCTGCTAAACTATTTAATCTAATTTTACACCTATTTTTAGTTGTATACTTGTATAATTAGAGTATAAAAATTCCTGTAAGCATGTTATTTAAATTTTCATTCCTGCTTATATATATTTGCTGCTAAACTATTTAATCTTGTTAAAAATTTAAGTTTTGGGGGGATGAAAAATATATTCAAAACTAAAATTTTATTTGTTCTCAAATGTGCTACAAGTGGATTTGATTTGACAAAAAAATGATCATGTATATGAAGTTATATTAGAAAAGTAAAATTTTATTATAAAAATGAGTAAGAAAATTTAGTTAAAACTTTGAGTAATGAAGAAAAACTTTTAATTAAAAGTTTTTAGTGTAGAAAATGTTAAATATAGTGTAACTATCTTTTGTAAGAAAAATTGTATTTTTGAAAAATTTAGAAATTTAGACTTTTATTTTTAATACATAAATTTCTTTTATTAAAATAATTTTCAAAAATATTATTATGTTTCTAAGTAAAAGATTTATATCAAGACTTTTTTTTAGGAAAGGAGAAGTGGAATTCAAAATTATTAAAGGTCTATCCAGATATAGTAATCATTGTCTGAAGAAGAAAAAGAAAAAGAAAAAGAAAAGAAAAGGAAAAAGAAAAGAAAAAAAAAGAAAAAGAAAAAGAAAAGAAAAAAAAGTAAGGGAGGAGAAGCTTGAGGATTAGTGCCTAATCAAAAATTGGTTCCACATTTAAAGTTTTTAAAATATAAGACATGGGAAACTCTTAAGCTTAGGGATATAATATGGTTAGTAAAACTATTTTTAATAAAAAATTTTAAGCGGAGATAATAAAAGGATTAAATTCTAAATTTGGAGAATCTATAATATTTATGAATTAGATAGGAACTCATATTTACATATTTCTTAACATTGCAAATTTCTAAACTATAAGTTGGTCTCATTTACTAAATATTTTTTCTAAATTGAACTACTATATTTCTAAATCTAAATTTTAGTAACTCCTTAAGAAACTCATATACATATCATACTTATTTAGCTTTTAAAGATTGAAGTGTCACTTGAGGTCAAGTAACATTTTAAGTTTGTGGGATTTTGATACACCTAAAATATATAGTGTTTTTTTACACATTTTATACCTATTTTTGAGATATTATGCTTTAATGGAAGGTATTTGTGTATTTTTATTTCAGGTACAAGAAAAAAGGTGAAAAATGCTAAAAGGAGTGAAAAAGGATCAAATTTGGAGCAAAAATGCAAAAATGGTACAAAAGAGTTTTGGCGTCTAAGCGTCAATGAAACAGAGAAGGCCGCTCCTAAGCACTAGAGGCCCAGCACTTAAGCTCCAGAGGTAGTTATGTGACAGTTTACTTCATTTTACCAAATTTTGAAGGGACATTTGAGTCATCATTAACTAAAGAGGGTGGTTATGACAACTAGAAACAAAAATATGATTAAAAGACTTGTGAAAGGAGGCATCCTTTGGAGAATACATCAAATTTAGACACATTTTGAAGAGTTATTAAGACACCCCTTCGAGATTTATAAAAGAAGGAAGTTAAGACTTTTTGAAGAGTGTTTGAAGTCCTGAAAAGTGCTTAAAAAGGGAGAGATTCTCATGCACCACAAGTTTACTTTATCCTTTTTGTTTTTAGTTTTATTTTGAGAGTAAGAGTGTTGTAAAAGAGAAGAGATTCAAAGGAACTTTAAGAGTTTAGTGGAGGATTTCAGATAAGTTTTTATCTTTTATTTTTTAACCACTTTTGGTTTTAATCGAAACTTCTTATTGGTTTGACAATGATTTCTACTTTTAAACAAAAGTGTGGTTTTATTTTCTCGATGGATTCTGAGTAGTTTTCTTTATCTTTCTCTTTAAAATGATACGTAATTTAAGTGTTGAATGGAAGTTGTGGAGAGTATTGACCTTTAAAGTTGGAAGAAGTTGTGATGATTTAAATCCATGCACTTCATTTACTTCTTGATTCGTCTTATCTAGATGTTAAAATTTTTTGTGAGAACATGTAAGAACATGGTTGGTATTGTCTCAGTCAAAATTGGAAAAAATCACATGAGATTGTATGAATGAGAATGTAATTCATATGATTTAGTGAAAATAAATAGGGAAATAATTTTTGAAGGGTGTAGAGTTATAGGACTTTAAAATGATAGGTTAAAGCCCCCAACTTGGTTTATTGTTTTAGGTTATGATACGAGATGTTAGCCCCTAGGTAGAGGGAATCGAGGGAACTCTAGAGTGAGAGCCGACATCTTCCTTGCCTAACCGGTCTTCAAAACTATCCAAACTTTAAATTAGTCATTGTTCTTTATAGCATCTTTAGTAAGGGTAAAGAATATTATTGCTTCTGTTTGACATAACACAATTTTTATACTCACACAATAGAATTCCTATACTTATTACTGATTCATGATAAGGAGAAAGATATTTCTATATTTTGTGTTTTTCTTTACATAAACTAAAGTTATTTTTAGAATTTTTTATTATTTTGTCAAAATATCAAAAATACAAAAAGAATTGAATTTTAATTACTATCAAATTATCTAAAGTTTAAGTAATTATCTTTTTAAAATAGAAGTTTGTTATTTGATAGTGCATATTACTAATTTTCCCCGTGGGATTGATATTCGTGACTTAATCAAAACGTTTTATATTACTTGATAATGATACGTATGCTTGCATAGTATCCCTATATATATATANTATATATATATATATATATATATATATATATATATATATATATATATATATATATCTATATATATATATATATATATAATAAATGAGCAACTCGTGGCTCCTTACGCGTTAAAACTTAAAAAGGTTACAAAATAAGGCAGGGATAGAGGATCCCCAGCTAAAAAACAACAATACTTTATAATCCTAGGCGTTCTAAAATCCATAGTACAACACAACTCCAAAAAATAAGGAAAAATGAAAAGGTACATCAAAACCAAAAAACAGGTTACCCAAAATAGATAATCTTCGAGGAGCACATTTTCTATGCAAAAGAAAAAGTTACAGAATATGGAAGTTGTTGCAATAAACACCTTGGAAATGATGAACTGCATCCAAAAAAGCCTCACAAATATATAAATTAAAAAATTAATATCTTATTTTCTCTAGGATCAAATTTTTGGTTCGGTTGCAAAGTAAGAAAACATAAGTGAAAAATATCATCAAAGACATTGTTATATTGTTGCAAATAAACAGTAATTCAGGATCAATTAACTATTATTATATCCTCATATTTCACCAATGAACAAAAAGAAAAGTTATTAGAGACATTGAAAAATCATAAGAAAGCCTTTGGATAGACATTAGCTCTTATTAAAGGAACCATTCCTTCAATTTGTAAGCATAGAATTTTATTAGAAGATCATCATGAACCGAAAGCAAATCCTTGATACACCAAAATAATATGTAGTTTTAAGTATATTTTATATGCTCATTTTTTTTATATTGCACTTTAAAGAAGGGTATTTTCATGTTTTTGTTGCAGGTATATTGACTTTAAGTATTTGGATCAAAAGAAGCAAAACAAATAAAATTTGAAGCCAAAACATGGAATTTTTGGATTCTGGCGCAAGATGCGCCAACATACAGAAAACTGGCGCAAGATGCGCCAGATGCACCAAAACCCAGAACACTACGGTTAGTAAAAAGGTGAAATATGCACCAGATTGGCGCTAGATGTGTCATTTGATGGAGATTTGGCACAAGTTGCGTCAGAGACGACTTTTTGAGGATTAAGGCAGTTCATAACAAACTTTGCTCCAATTTTCAAAGGAACACCCCTTTGAGTGATTCAATGTATTTAAACACTCTAGAAGTTTAATTTATGAAGGTATGTGTCTCTTGATCAATGGACATGTCCTTGAATTCAAAAGAGTTGACTTTCAGATAGAATTTTGCAAGGAATTTTGAATTTTTCTTGGAGGAAGGAAACCTTTTATAAAAGAGAGGGAATTCTAGGGCTTGAAGAGGTTTTGGAGAGTGGCGTGTAAAAGGGGGAAAAAAGAAGAGATAGAGAGAAATACAAGCAAGGGTTTGGAGATTTTCTTCAAAGATTGTAAGAGGAGAGAGAAGGTGAGGGATTTCTTCTTCATTACACTTTTAAGAGAGAATTGAGAGTGCTTGCAAAGAGAGAAAGGCTTGAAGAGAACTTTTAGTAATTTTCTTGGGAAGGAAAGTGAGAAAATTTGTGTCTTTTATTTTTTTTGTTTTATAAACTTTTTTTAAATATGAAATCTTTGTTTTATCATATCCTTCTCATTAATTCTGAGTAGTCTTCTTTATCCTTCTCCCTACTTTATGATATGGTTTTGTGAAGAATTTATTTGTTTTCAATGGTTTTAAATATCAATAATTTGTGATGATTTGAACTTCGATATTCATTTAATTTTCGATCTGGCCAATTTAATTTTTAAAATGTGTTGAGAAACATATGTTCCGAAAGGGCTATCATTTTTACAACATGAGGAGAATCACATTTGATTTCATGGGAGAGTATGTCATCCATGTTGTTGGGTGCAAATAAATAAGGAATTATACTTTGTTGGATGTAGAATTAGAGATTTTAAGGTCACAACAGTTTAGTCCAGTTGATTGAAAACTGATGCGAGATTGTTAGCCCTCAGGTGAAGGTGTAGTGAGAGCTCTGGAGTGGCAGCCGATATCCTCCCAGCCTAACCACAGAATTAGGGTCCAAACTCTGGATTAATCAATATTTTGTATGCACTCAAAAGAGGGTGAAGAATAGGATTACTCTTATTTGGCATAATATATATATATATATA
>JXCR01146743.1:261047-272709 GCA_002079205.1 Phalaenopsis hybrid cultivar | reverse complement strand
ATATATATATATATATATATATATATATATATATATATATATATATATATATATATATATATATATATATATATATATATATATATATATATATATATATATTCAAAAGATTTTAACTTCTTCACAATCCATATACTCATTATGAATGGGAAGGATGCTTTCTTAAATTTGAAATTTTCTTCATAGAAACTTTGTTAGTTTTTGTATGTTTACGTTTGAAATTTTAGAATCTAGTTTAGTTAATTTTTTCTTTCAACTGAATTTTAATTATCATTCACTCTAGTATTTAATGTTCAAAATTTGCATTTTACTTTTTGTAGTTTTAAAAAATGTAGTATGCATTATAATCCTAAGAATTTACTTATAGGCATTTCCAACTTTCTTGAGGGATCAATATCTAGGACTCCATTAGAGCCCTTTATTATATGAGCGATACATTAACTTTCGTTATTTTTAAAGGGGATTTGGCAGTTTAAAGATTTTTAAAAGATAAAACTATTTTCATAGAAGTTATTTTTGTTGGATTAATTTGCATATTTACAATTGTATTTGTCGTGTGTATTTTATAATATTGAAAAATATTTGCAAAATTAACACACTAAATCCACCAGAATCAAGTTTTTTTGCTTCGTTGTTGGGGAAGTAACGAAAAGTATTAGTAAGTTATTTTATAATTTATAGTAATTTTATTTCTTAAAAACTTAAAAAAAAAGTGTTTGTAGTTTAGTTTGAATATTTTCCTATTTAAGTGTGTCTGATTTGTGTTTGTTTATGAATAGTGTAAGATCTAAGTATTTAGTACCTTATGATTCTGAGTTAGAAAGAACTATTAGAAAATTTTGAAAATAACCAAAAGAGATATACCATATTAGCAAAATTAATTGCAATTTCAGTAATGCTGGAAATGAAAATGGACATCATCAGAGACCTTTAAGAGATTATGCTAATCCTACAGCAGATGAAATTCATTTGAGTATATAAAACCTTGTTGTAGTTATGAATTCATTTGAGCTTAAACTTGTGATTATTCAAATGGTACAAAACAATTAGTTTAGGGAAATACCAACTATAGATCTTAATTTACACTTTGATAGTTTTCTAGAATTGTGTAGCAATTTTAAATATGATGGAGAGTCAAATAATACTGTCAGACTTAGACTTTTTTCTATTTCAATAAGGGATAAAGCTAAAATGTGTTTAAACTCGTTAGCACCTGGATCTATAAAAAATTGGTTAGATTTATCACAAAAAAAGTTTATCTAAATATTTCCCACCTTCAAAAACTGCTAAGCTTAGAAATGAGATTGCGTCTTTTTGTCTATTTGAAGGGGAATCAATTTATGAAGTATATGAAAGATTTAAAGATCTCCTTAGAAAATGTCCACACCATGTGTTGCCAGATTTGTTAATAATTCAAACTTTTTTTATTGGATTGGTTGGATCTCTTAGATTGATAATTGAAGTTGCTGGTGGTGGATCATTAATGTCAAAACCATTTGATGAAGCATATTCTTTAGTTAAGGAGATGGCTACTAATAATTTTCAATGGCCCTCTAAAAGGGTAAAAATCCAAAAAGAGTTGAAAGTATTCATGATTCTGATGCAATATCTATGTTAGCTGCACAAATAACTACTATATCGAAGAAGATAGTTTAATATGGAATGAATTATTCTCAGACATCACCTATGCATAAAGAAAACTCATTTGGACAAATGATAGAATCTCAATCTTCTTATGGGACCTTAAATGCAATAAATAATCATTCTAATAATCCTTATACCAATTATTATAATCCTGGTTGGAAGAATCATCTAAATTTTAGTTAGAGGAATAATAACTCTAATGCTGCAAATCTGAAATGGGAAAATAACACTGCGAACCCATTGGGAAACTCCAACAATCAAGGAAATCCAACTTATAAACCTTTTTACCCTTCAGGTTTTAATAATTTGCAGAGTAAGGAGAAAAATTTGTCAATTGAAGAATTAATATTGCAAATGGGCAGTCAATTACAAAGTTAAGAAGCTGCAATTAAAAATAAGAAAAATTAATTGGAATTTATTGCTATCGCACTTAGCAATAAACCACGAGGAACGTTGCCTAGTAATGTTGAAGTAAATCCTAAAGATCAGAATAAGAGCAAATTAAGGCTTTTCAATTAAAAAGTGGAAAAGAGTTAAAAAAAGAGTTCAAAAAGACGTGGAAGTTAAAGTTGAAGAATATGAGGTGGAAAATGAAAAATATGGTGAAGATTTTCATTTTGAGTCAAAATATCCTATTAAACCAATGAAAATCACTGTAGAAAGACCACCAGCTCCATTTCCTCAAAGATTGAAGCAGAAAAATAGAGATAACCAAACTTCAATATTTTTAGAAATATTGAGGAAATTAATGATAAACATTCCATTTGTTGAAGTTTTGAAACAAATGTCAAGCTATGTGAAGTTCATGAAGGATATACTTAAAAGAAAAGGAAGTTTATAGATAATGATATTGTTGCACTCAGTGAAGATTGTAGCGTTCTATATCAGTAAAAGCTTCCTAAAAACCTTAAAGATCTTAAAAGTTTTACAATTCTATGTGCTATTGGTGAAAGATTTTTTGGAACAACTTTATGTGATTTAGGAGCCAGTATTAATCTTATGTCGTTATCAATTTTTAGAAGGTTGGGTTTAGGAGATATTTCACCTACAGCTATAACTCTTTAGTTAGCTGATCATTTGATTACCTATCCTAAAGGAGTTATAGAATATGTTTTGTTAAAAGTTGATAAATTTATCTTTCTTGTAGACTTTAGTGTATTAAATATGGAGGAAGATAAAGAAATTCCTATCATTTTAGGAAATTTATTCCTTTCCACTATAAGAGCTTTAATAGATGTGCAGAAAGGAGAACTAACTATGAGAGTTAGTGATTAAAAGGTTACATTTAATATTGCAAAATCAGTGAGATACCCTGCGAAAGAGCAAGAGATTGATTGCTTCATAATATCAAGACGAGGATAAAATGAATATGTCGAATATCAAGACGAGGATAAAACTCATGATGAATCTATTAAAGTGAGTAAAGAAGATTAGGATTATTTTCAGAAAAAAATTAAAATGTTAGATCCAATAGAAAGTAAGAAGAATTTGATTTCATCTATGGAGAAATCTCCTAAACTAGAACTGAAAACACTTCCTACACATTTGAAGTATGAATTTTAGGAGATTTATCTACATTACCTGTTATAGTATCCTCAGATTTAGCTGATACGCAAGAACAACAATTGTTAGAAACTTTGAAAAGATAAAAGAAAGCCTTTGGATGGAAATTAGCTAATATTAAAGGAATCAGTACTTCAATTTGTATGCATAGAATTTTATTGGAAGATCAACATGGACTAAGAGCTGAACCTTAAAGGAGATTAAATCCTTTGATGAAGGTCGTTGTTAAGAAAGAAATTTTAAAATGGTTAGATGCTGGAATATTATATCCTATTTTAGACAGTGTTTGGGTAAGTCCAATTCATAATGTTCCAAAGAAAGGAGGAGTGACTATAGTGATAAATGAGAATAAGAACTGATACCAACAAGAAAAGTCACTGGATGGCGAATCTACATAGATTATAGAAAATTAAATTTTGCCACCAGGAAGGATCATTTTCCTTTACCCTTTTTGGACAAGATGTTGAATAGGCTGGCTGGGCACATATATTTTTGTTTTCTAGATGGATATACTAGTTATCATCAAATACATATTACCCTAGAGGATTATAAGAAAAAAATATTTACTAGTCCTATGAAACTTTTGCTTTTTGGCAAATGCCCTTTGGATTATGTAATGCACCTGCAACATTTTAAATATGTATGATGTCAATTTTCAGTTATTTAATTAAAAAAAAGGATTGAAATCTTAATGGATGATTTTTTTTTGTATTTGGAACTTCTTTTGAAATATTTCTAAATCATTTAGAGAAAGTTCTTGAATGATGTGAAAAGATTAATCTTCTATTGAACTAGGAAAAATGTCAATTTATGGTTGCAAGAAGAATTGTGCTTAGGCATAAAATTTCAGAAAATGGCATGGAAGTAGGTTCTGCAAAAATTCAGGTTATATCAAACTTACCTCCACCTACTACTGTAAGAGGATTTAAGAGCTTTATAGCACATGCTAGATTTTACATACGATATATTAAAGATTTATCAAAAATTACTAAGCCTTTTATGCCAACTTCTGGAAAAAGATACAAAATTTTATTTGAACCAAGACTTCCTTAAAGCCTTTAAAACTTTAAAGGAAAAATTGATCACTGCTCCTATAATTATTTCACATGATTAGGAGAAACCTTTTGAGCTAATGTGGGATGCTAATGATTATAAAATTGGAGCTATTTTAGGGGCAGAGATATGATAAGATTTTTAAAGTGATATATTATGCAAGTAAGCTCTTAATGATGCTCAGATTAACTATACCACCACTGAAAGAGAGTTATTAGCCATTATGTATGCTTTTGATAAGTTTAAGTCATATCTGATTGGAGCTAAATGTATTGTACACACTGATCATTCAACTATTAAATATTTGATGCAAAATAAGGATGTGAAACAAAGATTAATTAGATGGGTACTTCTGATGCAAGAGTTTGATTTTGTAGTAGTTGAATGAAAAGGGACTGATAATCAAATTTTTTATCATCTATTTAGGCTAGAATAGAAAGAAATAATTGACATGGAAAAAAAAATTAATGAAACCTTTTCTTGATGAACAACTTTATGATGTAAAAGGATGGAAAATACCTTGGTATGCTGATATTGTAAATTATATTGTTAGTGGTCTTTTACCAAATGGGCTAACAAAACAACAGAAAAAGAAATTCATTCATGATCCAAAATCTTATTTTAGGATGACCCCTATTTATATAAACAATGCAAAGATTTAGTAATGAGATGGTGTGTGCCTTGAAAAGAAATTCAGGAAATTATCTAAAGATGTCATGATTGGGATACTACGCAAGTACACGTATCCTTATCAAGTAATATAGGACTTTTTTATTAAGACCTGAATATCAATTATGCAATATGTACTTTTTAGAAAGTTTTTTGATTTTTAAAAAGATAATTACTTAAACTAAAAATGATATTTGCAAGAATTTAAAATTTAAAATATTTTTAGTACTTTTGATATTTTAACGAAACTGTAACAACTTAAAAAGATAACTAAAGTTTTTGTAGAAGAAAAGTACTTATAATGAAAATATATTTCTTCTTATCATGAATCAGTAATAAGTATAGGAATTTTGATGTGAAAGTATTCAAATTGTGTTGTTCAAATAGGAGCAATAATATTCTTTACCCTTACTAGAGATGCTATAAAGAACATTGACTAACTTAAAGTTTGAATAGCTCTGAAGACCGGCTAGGTAAGGAAGATACTAGCTCTCACTCTAAAGTTCCCTCGATTTCCTCCAACTAGGTGCTAACATTCTTGTATCAAAATCAAAAAATAATAAACCAAGTTGGGGGCTTAAACCTGTCACTTTAAAGTCCTCTAACTCTACACCCATTAATGAATATTTCGTTATTTATTTTCACTCCT
This sequence comes from Phalaenopsis hybrid cultivar, assembly GCA_002079205.1. Taxonomy (NCBI): domain Eukaryota; kingdom Viridiplantae; phylum Streptophyta; class Magnoliopsida; order Asparagales; family Orchidaceae; genus Phalaenopsis; species Phalaenopsis hybrid cultivar. The sequence goes on along the minus strand of JXCR01146743.1, from coordinate 267,131 downwards.
CATATGAACTACATTCTCATTCATACAACCTCATGTGATTCTTTCCAATTATTGACTGAGAGAATACCAGCATATGAACTACATTCTCATTCATACAACCTCATGTGATTCTTTCCAATTGTTGACTGAGATGATACCATCCCGGTTCTTACATGTTGTCACAACAAATTTTAACGTCTGGATTGGTCAAATCAAGAAGTAAATGAAGTTGATGGATTTAAATCATCACAACTTCTGCCAACATTAAAGATCAATACTCTCCACAACTTCCATCCAAAACTTAATTACTTATCATTTTAAGAAGAAAGATAAAGAAAACTACTCAGAATCCATGGAGAAAACAAAACCACACTTTAGTTTAAAAGAAGAAATCATTGTCAAACCAACAACAAGTATCAATTAAAACCAAAAGTAGTCTAAAACAAAAAGATAAAAAATTATTATAAGTCCTCCACCAAACTCTTGAAGTTCCTTTGAATCTCTTATCTTTTACAATCACTCAAAGCAAAATAACGAAAACATAAAGTAAATAAAAAGTGGTTCCTGAAAATCTCTCTGAACTAACTCCCCAGAAAAGAACTTTCAAAACTTGCCAATATTTTCAAGAAACTAACTCCCTAGAAAAGAACTTTCAAAACTTGCCAATATTTTCAGGACTCTTTTCTAAGTCCTCTCTTATTTCTTTTATATTTTTCTAAGAGGTGCCTTAGGATCTCTTCAAAATGTGTCTTGATTTGATTTGCCCAAGAGATGCATCCTTTCATGGTAATTTTCGTCCATGGTGGTTATAACCACCTCTTAAGCTAATGGGTGCCTCAAAAACCTCTTTGAAATTCGTGAAAATTGATTTTACTCATCTAGTAACTGCCACTGGCGCTTAAGTGTGGGGTCTCGGCACTTAGGCGTGGCATTCTCTGTTTAACCGGCGCTTAAGCGCCGGATCTGACACTTAGGCGCCAAAATTCTTTTGCACAATTTTTCACATTTTTGCTCCAAATTTGATCCTTTTTCACTGCTTTAAACATTTTTTCCATTTTTACTTGTATGTACAAGAAAAACACAAAATTACCTTCCATTAAAGCGCAATATCTCAAAAATAGGTATAAAAATGTGTCTAAAAATACTATATTATTTAGGTGTATCACCTACTCTATTTATAGATGTTAATATATATGTAAAATCGTGTGATCGCTGTCAAAGAGTGGGTATTATTTCAAAAATAAATGAAATGCCTCTAAATTTTAATTAGGAAATTGAAATTTTTGATGCATGGGGATTAGATTTTATGGCACAATTTATATCTTCATATATATATANNNTATATATATAGAATGTTGTGTATTATGCTTCAAAATGGATTAAGCAATTGCTTTACCTCGTTGTGATACTCGGAGTGTTTCAAAATTTTTAATTAAAAGTATTTTTATAAGATATGGAATGCCAAGAGTAATCATTATCGATGGAGGATCTCATTTTAGAAATGCAACAATTGCAAGATTGATAGAAGAATATAATTTAATGCATTAAATTGCAACCGCTTATCATCTCTAGACTAGTGGTTTGACAGAAGTATCTATTCGTAAAATTAAGAGGATCTTAGAAAAAAAATGTAAATCCTAATAAAATGGATTGGTCTGCTAGATTAGATATGACATTATGGACATACATGACAGCTTATAAGACACTTATACGAATGTCCCCTCATAGATTAATTTTTGGGAAGACTTGTCACTTGCTAGTAGAATTGGAGCATAAAGCTTGTTAGGCTATAAAGGAAATCAAATTCAATTTGAAAGAAGCCGGTGAGAAAAAAATTATTGCAATTGAATGAGCTTGAAGAAATTAGGAATGAATCATATGATAATGCTAGGATTTATAAAGATATAATGAAAGAATGACATGATAAGAAGATAATAAAAAAGGAATTTGAACGTGGACAAAAATTTTATTATATAAAACAAGATTGAAATTATTTCATGGAAAACTGAAGTCTATGTGGAAAGGTTATTCAATTTTGTAAAAGTCTATCCCTATGGAGATGTTAATATTAAAGATCCTAGGACTGGAAGGATATTTAATGTAAATGGGCATAGATTGAAACCATATTTTGATGGTTAAAGACTAATTTTCAAAGAAACTGAAATGTTGGGTCACCCAAAATAAAGAATAGGAATGTCAAGCTGACGACATTAAACCGAGCGCTTTGTGGGAGGCAACCCATACTTATCGTTGTTCGTTATGCTTTCGTGTTTTTGTTAAGAATATTTACGTATATTTATATTTATGTTTTTTATAGAGTCTGTGTATTTGAGAAATTTGAAATTGAGAAAAAAATTTAAAAGCATCTTTATTTATCTAATTATAAAGAAGAATTGAGAATTTTTTTGGATCAAAATCGAAATGGAGATTTTGTTGGAACTGGTTCATGATACACCAGATTGGCGCATGATGCACCACATACCCAAGAGCTGGCGCATGATGTGCCAAAATTGGTGCATGATGCGCCACGATGACAAAAATTACTTAAATCACCTCAAAAGGTGGTTTTTGGCGGGTTCTTCTTTTTATAACTCCCAAAAATTGACTCCAAGTTCATTTTATGGGGGGGATGAGGGAAGAGTCACTAGATTTTAATTCCAATGGCGTCTCACTCTAAAAATTTTGCTAGATTTAGAATTTTCAATCAGAGAAAGTTCATCAGTTTTGATGTGCAGAAATGGTTTGTGCATGATCAAGTTCTTGTAAAGAAGAGGCTAATCAAAGAAAGGGGCTTGTGAATCAACGATTCAACACACTAAATACTTGAGTGGAAGAGATAATTACACAAAGACGTTGGGAAGTGCTTTGTTACACTACTGATGCCGTAGTTTTCTTTGTGGGGAAAGTGTTTTATGCAAATCTACATGAAATCTACCAAGGAATTGCTTATGTGCGGGGTAGGTTTGTGCAATTCACACCTTCAAGAATAAATGAGATTTTTATGACTTAAAATGTACCTATTTGCCACTACACAAATTTTACCCTTATGAGAGATAATATGAATGAACTTTATCGATACCTTACAGAGGAAGATGCAATTTGGGAGGCCAGAGATGATGAAAATGTAAGTTTTTCTTTCTCTTTGTTAAATCCTACCTCTAAGGCATGAAACTTCTTTATTGCATCAAAATTACTTCCTACTATGAAAATCAGTAAGGTAACTAAGAAGAGTGCTATTCTAAATTACTGTGTTCAAACTTGAAAACATGTTGACATTGGAGTAATAATTGTGAAATCGATTTTTGGTTTGATTGTCAATGGATCTGCTACTAGACTGGAACATCTATATACTATTTTCCTACTATGCAGTCAATTGCAAGTACCCGATGAGAGTTGAGAAAATAAGCTTCTTCCTTGGAAGTTAATGGATCTAGAAGTCTATTGCAGTTGTATTAGAATGTGGGATGAGAGCAATATTAATGTAGTGATGGATAAAGCATTCAAAAATTCATCACCTATTCAACCTTGCTTCATTTTGAACGCACTATTGAAAATAAATAAGAAGATAGAAAAAGAGGTGCAGAATCTTGTGCATGCAATTGGGAATATTTTTGAAATGTTGGATCATTTGGATTATAGATAGAAGGAACATTTTGATCATACTTATCATTTTGAAGATGGTTTGGTATGTATGTTCAAGAAACATACTTGGATTGGGGAGGATTCAACTGATGAGTTTCCTTATCAACCCTTCTACAACTTGTATGTGCACTGCAAATCTATGGGAGATATCCAAGAGGATGAGAGTGAAGAAGATGTTTTAACTTAATATATGCATGGAACGTTTTATCTTGTACTGCTTGTTTTAATTATTTTGTTATGTTGGATTGCATTTACGTTTATTGTTGAACTCTATCTATGTTTGAGTTTGGTATTGTGATGTTTAGATTTCAATGTCACGATGTTTGGTTTACTTTAGACACTAAATTAGATGTTTGTTGGCTTGAAAAAGTTAGTTTGTAATAGCACGGATTATATATATATAAGTTAGTTTTGTTGTTTGTGAAGGTTAGGTGTTAGATTAATGTTTAATTATAAATATAAAAGTTCATTTGAGTTAGAGGTAGACAAAAGCGGTGTGTTGTAGATTTCCACAAAAAATGAAGTCTAGAAAAATCACGACATTGGCGCAAGATGCCAATTTATAGAGAGTTGGCGGATGATGAGCCAGATTTTGTGCAAGATGCGCCAAATTCTCAAAAATTCCAGGTTGACTTTGAAACTCCATTTTTACTGCTTGGGTCTTCTCGTACCTCTAAACATTGACCTAGAGCTTCACATTGAGTGTGATAGAGAAGATTTTGGAATCCAAAAATCTTAGATTTCTTCTTCTCTTGGTAAGAGCTTCACTTTAACTTAGAAATTTTTGATCTTCACCATAGATTTTTCCTACATTATGGAAAATCCAAATTTTGGAATTTTTGATGAAAAAGCTTGAAGAAAACTCATGATGAAAAGTTTCTTACCAAATAATCTTACTTGGGGAGTTAGATTTTTTATTTTACAATGTGATTGGAATTTATATGGATTTTCATAGAACTTCCATTGACTCCACTAGTAAAGAGAGGAAGGTCGTCAGATGATTTTGATGCGCGAAGATTTGTCAATCTAAAGGCCCAACACAGTTATAACACTAAAATAGAATCAAGAAGATTGATCCAAGAACGTGCATTTGCTAACCCGGGTGGCGAGATCGAGAGGTTGATCATTGACAGAAATTGGGACTAATTTTGCTACTTCACCGCAGTAGCGATTGTACCAATCATTCAGGAGTTTTATGCCAAGTTGAGGTTCAATGCTTACGATCACATCCTTGTAAGAGGTAAGCAGGTTAAATTTACTGGAGAAAGGATTAATGCTTTTTATGGGCCAAGGATTGTATTTTATGATGAATATGCTGCATTCGTGATGACTGATTCATCACTAGATGAAGTGATTTCCTATCTACCTGATGGAAGAAGAGAATGGAGAATTAAAAATAATAAGAAAGTTAACTTCTCTGCTTCCATGTTGACTATTCAGACTAAGATATGCACCATTTCATCTCTGATAAATTACTACCCACAAATTATTTGTCCGATGTAAAGAAGGATAGAGTTGTATTAAACTATTGCATTCAGAACATGAAAGCAATTGATGTTGGTGCTCTCATATTTCATCATGCTTGAAGCATAGCGAAGAGCTCTACAGCTACTGGTTTGGGTTACCCTTCCTTGATTTTTACTATATGTGAACAATCAGGAGTAAAGTTCCATAGAAATGAGGAAAGATTATAGCCATAAACTTCTATTGGGAAGCATACAGTTCAAAGAGTTGAATCATTTGTTGAGGCAAAGAGTGGAGGTAGTGATAGACCCTCTACATCAGCTGCAGGGGAATCTACTTCTCGCTTTGCATCACTTGAAAATATTTAGGAGGAGCTCATGATTCAACAAATGAATATAATTAAAATGTGAAATCAGATTGAAGAAATTTGAGCATTAAATGCTTATAATGATGAGTATAAGTAGAGGAGAATTCGACATGATATATCTTTTGAGCAAGCTATGATTAGATATCAATGGGGAGAATCTAATGTGGAATTTCCAACTTGCCCCAACTTTACTCATTATGCTCTTATTCATGATGAGGAAGAAGAAGAAGAAGATGATGATGACGACGATGAGGAAGGCAATGAAGATTGATATTGTTAGGAGTTTAGTTTATTTGTTTGGTTGTTTGTTTCTCTATTATGTTGGTTGGATGTTATTTGGTAACAGTTGAAACTGATGTCGCAAAACTTTCATTATGTGTTGTGAACATAAAATTGAAATAATAGCTGTAGATTTTAACTTTTTCTGCATTTTTAGTATTTTCAATTTTTGTTTATGTTTTTAACTCTCATAAAATTTCTTAAAATATATTAGTTTAATTTAATGCTTTAAAGTCTTAGTCGACACTATTTTGGTTAAGGAGATTCCCATTGGAAGCTGTCGATCGCCGGAATCAAAATCTCGTCTCTCGCTTCGGAAGGACATTTAATATATATATATATATATATATATA
>JXCR01146743.1:213342-260949 GCA_002079205.1 Phalaenopsis hybrid cultivar | reverse complement strand
TATGAAATCAAACTGACCCCATATTTTTCATAGTTTAAATGAAAGTGTGCTATACCTCAAATCATGTATCTATCCCAAAGGATAAACACAAGACTTGAGGATGAGGCTCGATCAAATAAACTAAAAATTATATGACACTAGTTTGGTCTGCAAAACCATTTTATTTGCCGAGAAATTCCACTATTTAATATAAAGAATTAAATAGGGTTTATATTAAGCTGGTTTCGGACAAGCTTACTATATGGGGAAGCCCCTATAATTAATTACATTTTAAATGACTGAAGTCACCTAAGAAAACTCTCGATAAAAATTAGGAAATATTATCTTCAAATATGTCAAAAGGATAGGACTTTTCAATGAAATCAGACAAAGAGGTGAGAAAGGGGAATGGCTCAAATTTGAAGCATTTTCTTGTAGAGTCCAAAGAAGGAAGAACTAGGGGATGTCACAGATCAGGCGGAGAACCTCTATAAATTTCCAAGCTATTCTAATGTTTGGCTTTAGTTTTGAGGAGAAATATTTAGGTGTTTCATCTTGCCAATTTTATTTAATTAGGGCTTACATTCGTGTGAAACAATCACACAAATAACCTGAAAGATGTGAGAATTTATGTCGTGACAGACAACAGCCTCGGAATACTAAGACGAGTTAGGGCTTATATTGTACAATAGCGCTATACAAAAACCTAAAGATGGGGTGAGGTTTTATGTTGCATAAGCAAACACCCTTGAAATGTTATGGCTTGTTGTTTAATTCTAAGGAAAGAATGTTTTAACAGATATAAATAAGTTTTGCTGTTGAAGATGGTCGTTCTGCCCACCATGCTAGTTCTAAGCTCTTTATCGAGGCAAGTTTAGGTTTTCTAGTGTGTCAGGTTATGATGTCAAATCAGATGGCCCTATGGTTATGGTCATTTAAATATTATGGGGGATGTTATAGTTGATTAGAGCGACACCGGTTAGGATCCTACGATTCTCTCGTTCTGGTATCACTATCTTCTATCAGATTCACTTAGTCCAAATGAATTTACTAAACTCAATTTAATGATTTCCATACTTTCATTTAGACAGCAAGAAGTTTCATTAGCAACCGTAGGTTGCCTCCTCTGAGGAATTCTTGATCATTCGATAAAGACGTCTTAATTTAGTTGTAGTTGTTGTTTGTGTGGGTTTGTGATTAAATTTTGAGTTATCTTATATTTTGAATGTTGTGGCGGTGAATTTTATCTTGGTTAATTTTAATTTTGGCTCTGGTTTTGGTTTTTTGGCTATCATAGCAGTTTTGATTTTCATGCAGGGTGACATCATTATTTAACGTGCAAATTTTGTAAGCATAAAAATAAAATGTAGAAAGTACAAGAAAAGCTGGTATTGTAAACTGTAAAAGTGTATATGGCGAGTCTTCTCGTTCCACCACCTGAAAGGTCAGACTTGCAAAGCATGTATATAGTGTTTCTAGGAATTTAAATTACATGAGTAGGTGAATGTTTAGCTACCAAACCCCAGGTTATGATTTAGTTGAATCTCGGAAGATCCTAGTAGATGATTTTGAGATAAAGTATGATAAGTTCAATTTGTTCTTCAAAACATCCAAAAGATTTCAAATTGCCCGGGATATGGCCCTAAACTATTTTTGAAAATCTCTTGAATTATTTTGAGTTCATTTCTGAACTTATCATAATGTTCCAATAATCATCTGTCCTTAGAGTGTGGCTATCTCATTGCTCGGTGAAACTTGACAATTCAATTATCCCAAGGATAGGGTACATGATTAATCAATTGTTGTTTCATTTAAGAGTTATGCGAGTGAGTGCCCCTAAGGCAATTTTAAGTCAATTAAGGTTATGGTGTCCACAATTATGGTCGGGCTTGTAGTGTTTAAAGATATTAATCACCAATCCTATCATTTTATGAATCCAATCAACTTGGGTTTACATATTGAGCCTATGTCACTACCAAGCTTTTAACAATCATAATGGGGATTTTGGTAAAGGTTAAGATTTTAATTTAAGTAACATGTATTTTTATTTAAAGATCACATTAGCTTCACTTTTGGGCTTAAAGAAATTAAATTATCATTTTTCTAGCTTAAGCCCATCACTTAAGAATTATTTGATCTTTAATTGACTTCCGAGTCATGAAGATTAGTTGAACTATGTTTTTAGTTGATGTTGTGTAAGGGTGTTGAATGGGTTTCTACATTATAATCCCATTGTATTTCAATCATCCAAACACAATTATCAGAATCAAAGTTACCCATTTTATCCCTAGTTAACCCTAATTTTTAATTAAGGCACCAAAGTCCAAAATGACTATCTTGCCCTTGGGGCACTTCGCCTAATAACTCTTTAAAGACAACTCAAATGACTTTGAGGGTTTAAAGTATTACATCCATGAGGTAATTAAAATGTTAGAGGATAACATGTCGACCTCTCAGAATTTGATTTAATTTAGATAATTATTTAAATTTAGAAAATAGGATTTTCAAAAATTAATTTATTTAATTATCCAAAATAAAATTTATACTTATGGAAAAATTATTAGAGTTTCCTAAGGTTAGATAAACACTTAGGCAAAATTTTATGATTTTTTTAATCAAATTTCTATTTCTATTATTTAATTTTAGATCAATTTTCATGATTTATTTAAAAATAAAATAGTGTTTTAATTACAAAAATTATTTTTATACTTTTATTAGACCTCTCTCAGTTTAGAAAACTCAGATAATCAAATCTTGTATTTTTGTGATTTTTACTTTATTTAATATAATTATTTTAGTGAGAAAATATGGAAAATTCATTTTTAGGCCTTTAAAATTCATTTTTAGGCCTTTAAAATTTATTTTTAACTTAGAAAAATTAGAAAGAATGTCCTAATGAAGTCTAAGTGATCAGGACACATTCTCACTCATTTTGAACAACTTTTTTATTTTTTAAAACTTTTATTATTTTAATTATTTTTAATTTAAAATCTATTTTAAAATGAAATAATTTCACAAAAATAAATTTTATTTTTATAAAATGCCCCTAATCAAAAGAAACTCAAAAAAATAATTTTCATAATTTATCTAAGCATATTTAATTTAATATAATTATTTTTATACAAAAAACAAGGTTTCCTTAAGAAATCCATTTTAGTGCTTAAACTAAATCAAATAATTTTGATATTTTTACAATGGGTAGACATGATTTTTATGGATAGTGGCGAAGTGATTTTGTCAATTTTTTATAAGTGTATGATTTACATAAATTAATACAATGTATTCACATTTAAATAAGTATAAAAATTCAAAAAATAATTCAAAGCATCACAATATTTTTCCTAAATTTCTCTAACCACAAGAAACATACTAAAATTATTCTCATAATTTCCCAAGTGATATTTTAACTTATATAATTAAAATAAGCCAAAATTGTCACTTTAGCTTGAAAATTAGGGTTAGAAGCATAGAGATGTCCTCTAACCTTGGAAAAATTAGAAGATGGCCTTTATCATGAGGAACAAATCCTCAAAATTTCAAGCCATGGTAGGCACTCCTTAGTCATGGAGAATTAAAATAACACAGAGGGTATTTAATTAATTAAAAATCATGAAGTGAAAAAATAATTTTTATTTTTAGTCCACATTATTCTCGTCTATTCACTGAGCAAGAGGGTATTTTTTTTTATGATTTTTCTAGAGAAAGATATGGATTTTTTTATGTTTAGCATTTAAAAAAATTATAAAATCCCTATTTTTTCTACTTATCCCCGTGGCGCTAGCTGGACTCTAGGCAGCTACGAAAGAACACACAGCTTTCCGCCATCTGACGTTGCCATCCCCCTCAGTTGGGGGGCGGACCACACTTTATGCACCATGGATCTATCAGGCCTGATCTCCTCCGTCCACTGGATACACACGTGATAAGACGGCTCTCCGTTATCGTCCCTAAGTGACCTAACCTGTGAGACGTTCACACTAAAACCTTAAGAACTCGGCCTACACTAAACCAAATTACATGGGGTTTGTTCCTAAACCTTCATCTACTCAAGAAGAACACATATTAAATGGTTTATACGGTATGAAATACAGAAAATATGTATGGAGGATCAAAACAATCTTGGTTTAGGGTTGGAGTTCAATACCTTTTTTTTGAGAGGGGTGTCCTCAATCAGATGGGTGTGGTAGCTTCAATTGGTCCCAAAAAACCTCTAGATGAAGTCTCAAGTCTTAGTGAATGGTCTAGGTATGAATTTGATCAAGCTCGATTTCAGGTGTTGGTCTAAAGCTAGGTTAGAGACTATTTGAGAGGGGGCTTTTCTGGGGAATCAACTTCTTTTACTGTGGGGATGGTGTGTGCACAGTTAATTGAAGTTTGGTTCACTATGGAGGTGTGGAGAGATCTGTGCTAGTTTTGGCAGAAATTTGAGCTCAAAATTGAGCTTCCACAGTGGGGAGCAGTGGGGGAAAATGGTGAGCTTGAATTGAGGAGGTCTTAGGGAGTCTCTGAGAGCGATTTGACAGAGTTTCCTTAAGCAAATTTTAGCTCTCCTCCTCTTTTACATGGAGGTGAGGTTTAAATAAAATGGCCTAGAGTGGCTTTCATGGCCAATTAAGGGGAGCAAAATGGTGCTTAGGTGGAGGGTCTTGAAGTGCTAAAACCAATTAGAATTGGCCAGCTTAGATGGGTGAGTTTGGGTTTGAATTTTGGCTTGGAGCTNAGGTATGATAAGATTTTTAAAGTTATATACTACGCTAGTAAAACCCTTAATGATGCTCAAATTAACTATACTATTGTTGAAAAAACGCCTGGCTATTGTGTATGCTTTTGACAAATTTAGATCTTATTTAATTGAGACTAAATGTGTTGTTCACACTGATCACTCTGCTATTAAATATCTGATGCAAAAGAAGGATATCAAACCAAGGTTTATCAGTTGGATACTTTTGATGCAAGAATTTGATTTTATGGTTCATGATAGAAAGGGAACTGATAATCAAATTACTGTTCATTTGTCGAGATTAGAATATCATGAATTATCTGACACCGACAATGATATTATGGACAGTTTCCCTGATGAACAACTCTATAATATTAATGAGTGGAAAATACCATGGTATGTTGATATTGTTAATCATATTGTAAGTGATATTTTGGAACCTATGTTGACATTGCAACAACAAAGAAAATTCATTCATGATGCGAAAGCATATTTTTAGGTTGAACCTTATTTATATAAACAATGTGAGGATCTTATTATGAGAAGATGTGTATTTATTGAAGAAACTAAACTAATTATTCAGAAATGTCATGATTCTGAATTTGGAGGACATTTTTTAACTGATAAAATTGCTTATAAAATTTTACAAGCTGTATTCTATTGGCCTACTCTCTTTAGAGATGTTTACCGGTACATAATAACTTGTGATTGATGCCAACGAGTAGGCAATATATCTAGAAGAAATGAAATGCCTCTAAATTTTATATTGGAAGTTGAAAACGAGTAGGAAATATATCTAGAAGAAATGAAATGCCTTTGAATTTCATGTTAGAAGTTGAGATCTTTGATATTTGGCAATTATATTTCATGGGACCATTTATTCCTTCATCTAGGAGCTTATACATATTAATTTCAGTAGACTATGTTTCAAAGTGGATTGAAGCACAAGCTTTACCTCGTTGTGACGCTAAAATTGTTTCAAAATTTTTAATGAAAAATATTTTCACTAGATACGAAATGCCGAGAGTGATTGTCACTGACGGAGGATCCCATTTGAGGAATAAATACATTCAAAGATTGGCAGAAAAGTTTAATGTTATTCATAGAATCTCTACTTCATATCACCCTCAGACCAGTGGGTTAGCTGAAGTTTCTAATAGAGAGATTAAACAAATACTGAAGAAGATTGTAAACCCTAGTAGAGTAGATTGGTCTACTAGACTGGATAGTGCATTATGGGCTAATAGGACTGCTTATAAAACTCTTATTGGAATGACTCCTTACAAGCTGATTTTTGGAAAGGCTTTTCACTTACTAGTAGAACTAAAGAATAAAGCATATTGGGCGATTAAAGAATTCAATTATAATTTGAAAGATGCGGGTGAGAAGAGATTGTTACAAACGAATGAATTCGAAGAATTAAGAAATGAATCTTATGATAATGACAGAATTTATAAGGAGAAACTAAAGTTCTTGCACGATCGGAAGATTAACTAGAAGAACTTTGAACCAGGACAAGATGTTTTGCTTTACAATACAAGGATGAAGTTATTCCCTAAGAAATTGAAGTCTCGTTGGTTAAGGACACTTTACTGTGACTCGAGTTTATACTTACGGAGCTGTTAAAATTGAAGATCAAAAAATTGTGAATAGATTTAAAGTAAATGGACACAGATTAAAACCGTATTTTGATAGTAAAAGACCAAATTTTAAAGAGGTTTTAATGGCCAATCAACCTAAATAATATCTGAATAGATCGGGCTGACGATGTTAAACCAAGCACTTTATGAGAGACAACCCATAATTATCTTTATTTTTATTTTTATTGTGATTATAGTGTTTTTGTTTGAAATTATTGTTAGTTTGTGGTAGTATTGAACTTAAATACTCGTATTTACACTTGAATCATCATGAAAATTGGATCCATAGAGAAAATTGGAACGCATTCGGACTAGAGCGAAATTGTGAAATTTTTGCCTTGGGCGCCGTCGGCGGTGCCGACAGAGGGCCCGACACCGCTGACAGCGGGTTTTTCCCGAGAGTCCAGACAATTAACTTTTAAGGCTTACCCACGGCGCCATCGACGCCGCCGAAGGTGAGAGTGGCGAGATGACGCTTTCCAGAGTTTGAAATGTCTATTTTTGAAGGTTTTAGGTGAGATTTACTCCTTATAAACTTCTAAACTCAGTACTTAAATTCGTATTACCCAAAAACGAATTGAAACTCACCCAAATTTATCTCTATGGCTTCCAATTCCACTGAAAACCCGAGATTTTGAGTGTTCAATCGGAGAAAGTTCATTAGTTTCGAGGCGCAACGAATCTTCAACAAAGTGCTGACAAAAAAGAGAATTAATCAAAGAAAGAGGATTCGTGAATTGAGGATTGAACAATCCTTCGATAGTAAATGAAGAGATGATTGTACGACGATGATGGGAAGTGTTATGCTACACTACTGTCGTCGTAGTCGTTCCTATGGTGAAGAAGTTTTATGCTAATTTGCATGGAATCAACTAAGGAGTCGTCTATGTGCGAGGAAGATAGATAACTTTTATTCCTGGACGGATTAATGAGTTATATATGATCTAGAATGTTCTTATCTGCCATTATTCCAACTTCATCCCAACAAGAAATCTGATGAAGGAGATCTACCAATTTTTGACTGACGAGACTGAAGACTAGGAAATGAGAGAAAATGGGTATGTTAATTTCTCTACTACACTTCTAAACCCCGTTTCTAAACACTGAAACTTCTTCATTTCTACAAAACTATTACCAACAATGAGGATCGGTAAAGTTAATAAAGAAAGTGTTATTCTGAATTAATGTATTCAAATGGGGCTGCCAATTGATATTGGATCGATAATTGTGAAGTCTGTTTTGGGCCTGATCGTTCATGGATCAACTTATGGGCTTGGAAATCCTTCAACAATCTTCTTATTTGCAGTCAATTCCAAGTATCTTATGAGAATTGGAAAAAGGTACTCTATCTTGGAAGCCTTTGGACCCAACCAAGAAGTTCCCAACCAATGAAGATGAGAATGATATGATTATTATTACGGATAATCATCTTAGAATTCACTTCCTATTCAACCTATAGTTCCGGACAAGACACTACTGATCCTACGCAGAATCAAGAAACTAGAGAAAGAGGTACAAAATGTTATGAATGCAATTAACAATATCTCTGATTTTTTTGATCATCTAGACTGCAGGATGAAGGAGCATTTTGATCACTCTAGACATATCGAAGGAAGTTTGATACGATTGATTAGAAAGATGGGATTGATAGAAGAGGACTCTACTGAAGAATTCTCATATTTACCCTTCTATAACCTCTTCGTTCATGTTTAATCGATGGGTGATATCAGAAGAGAAACAAGCACTACATCGGAGGAGTAGTAGATTTACTTTACTACCTATATATCTATGTGAGTGATTTGATTTAAACTTTATGTGTTTGCTTTACTTTTGAATTTTGCTTTTAGATCTTAGTATAGTTGAGATTGAGCATGAAATGTTTGTTTTCAATGTTGAGAGTGTTGTGGCTTGGATTACAACGCTTAATTGATGTATTAAGGTTGAGAAAATACCAAACTTATGTGTGTCGTGTAACATGTATTGTAACCCTTTGATTTTATATATAATTGTAATGTTTTGTGTTGTGAATGCTTATTTGTGTTAGTACATCATTTAATCACTTAAATTTATATCTAGAATAATTGAACGAATGTCGACAAGCCTTGAAATTGATCGAAATCGCAAAAATCTGGAATTGAACTAATTTTGAAAATCTCTCCGATGGTATGAGGTTGAGTATGACTACCCTGTTACTTAGTGAAACTTGAAAATTTAATTATCCCAAGGAAAGGATACTCAATTAATCAATTGACGTTTCATTTAAGATTTATGTGAGTGAGTGCCCGTAAAGCAAGTCTAAGTCATTTAAGATTGTGGTGCCCACAAGTAAAGTTGGACTTGGAGTGTTTAAAGATATTGATTATCAACCCACTTATCTTCTAAATCAAATCAATTGAGCTTAGACATCGAGCCTGGGTCATTACCAAGCCCTTAGTAATCATAATGGGGAATTTAGTGAAGGTTAAGATTTTAGTTTAAGTGTATTTTAAAAATCGTTGGTTCTAATAAGAGAATGTCATAACTTAAACCCTAAATATACATTATAAACTCTAAACCCTAAATTTTCATTTAAAGATCACATTATCATCAATTTTTGGCTTAAGGAAAGTAAATTATCATCCTTTTAGCTTAAGCCTCTCACTTAAGAAACTTTTGGAATTAGTTGATTTCCAAGTCATGAAGATTGGGGGAGATTATCTATTGATGTTGTGAAAAGTTGGTGGGTGAGTTTCTACCCTATAATCCCATTGTATTTCAATCATTTAAACATGTTTATTAGAATCAAAGTAACACATTTATCCCTGGTTAATCCTAAATTTTGATTAAGGCGCCAAAGTCCAAAATGACTATCTTGCACTTGGGGTACTTTACCTGATTACTCACTAAACGCAACTCAAATGACTTTAAGGGTTAGAGTATCATATCCATGGGGTCAGAGGAGAATATGTGGGTTTTTAAAATTTAATTTAATTTAGATAATTATTTAAATTTAGAAAATAGGATTTTCAAAATTTAATTTATTTAATTATCCAAAATAAAATTTATATTTATGGAAAATTTATTAGAGGTTTCCTAAGGTCAGATAAACACTTAGACAACATTCCATCATTTTTTTAATCAAATTTTGATATTAATTATATAATTTTAGATCAATTTTCATGATTTATTTAAATAGAAAATAGTGTTTTAATCACAAAAATTATTTTTATACTATTATTAGACTCCTTTGAATTCAGAAAACTCAGAGAATCAAATTTTATATTTTGTAATTTTTAATTTATTTAATAAATTATCTTGGTGAGAAAATATGATAATTTCATTTTTTAAGCCTTTAAAATTTTTTTTTAACTTAAAAAAATTAGGAAAAATGTCATAATAAATTTTAATTAATCAGGAGACATTCCCACTCATTTTGAATCATTTTTTTTGTATTTTTGAAAGTTTTGATTATTTTAATTATTTTAATTATTTTAATTCAAAGTATATTTTAAAATTTTAGCATTTTCACAAAAAAGGGTTTTATTTTTATTAAATGCCCCTAGTCACAAAGAACTCAAAGAAACACTTTTCATAATTGTTCTAAGCTTTTTTAATTTAATATAATTGTTTTTATACAAAAATACAAGGTTTCCTTAAAAATCCATTTCAGTGCTTAGACTAAGTCAAATAATTTTAATATTATTACAATCGGTAGATATGATTTATATGAACAATGTGGAGTTGATTTTGTTAATTTTTTATATGTATTTAATTTAGACAAATTAATACAAAGTATTTACATTTAACTAAGTATAAAAATTCACAAAATGATTCAAAGCATCACAATATTTTTCCTAGATTTCTTTGACCATAGAAAACCTACTAAAATTGTTCTCATAATTTTTCAAGTGATATTTTGATTTATATAATTAAAATAAGCTAAAATGGTCACCTTATTTGAAAATTGGGGTTAGAATCATAGAGATGCCCTCTGACCTTAGAAAAATCAGAAGACATAGCCTATATCATGAGGAACAAACTCTCAAAATTTCAAGCCACGGTGAAATGCTTTAAGCCATGGAGAATTAAAATACCACAAAGGGTATTTAATTAATTAAAAATCAGGGAGTGAGAAAATAATTTTTATTTTTAGTCCAAATTATCATCCTCTGTTCACTAAGAAATAGGGTGTTTTTCTTTTATTTTTATGATTTTTCTAGGGAAAGATATTGAATTTTGAAGTTTAGGCATTTAAATTAATTCAAAAATCCCTATTTTTCTACTTATCCATGCGGCGCCCACTCATCCTCGTCCGCTCCGAAGGATCACGAGTCGCTCTGTCATTTGTCACCGTCAGCTACGTAGCCTCTACGTGGACCATTTTTTATGCACCATGGATCTGTCCGGCTTGATCTTCTCCGTCCATTGGATACACGCGCGATCGGACGGCTCTCCGTTATCGTCCCCATGTGACCTAACCTGTGAGTCGTTCACTCTAAAACCTTAAGATCTTGGCTTAGACTCAACCAAATCACATGGAGTTTGTTCCTAAACCTTCATCTACTCAAGACAAACACATATATACGGTTTATAAGGTATGAAATGCAGTAAATGCATATGGAGGGTCAAAATAAGCTTGATTTAGGTTTGGAGCTCAATACTTTTATCTGAGAAGGGAGGCCTCAATCAGATGGTTGTGGTGGCTTAGATTGGTCCCAACAAACCTCCAGATGAAGTCTCAAGTCTTGGTGAATGGTCTAGGTATGAATTTAATCAAGCTCGATTTCAGGTGTTGGTCTAGAACTAGGTTAGAGGCTATTTCAGAGGCGGCTTTGTGGGGAATCAACTTCTTTCACTATAGGGATGGTGTGTGCACAGTTAATTGGAGTTTGGTTCACTGTGGAGGTGTGGAGACATCTATCTTAGTTTTGGTAGAAATTTGAGCTCAAAATTGAGCTTCCATAGTGGGGATCAATGGGGGAAAATGGTGGGCTTGAACTGAGGAGGTTTTAGGGAGTCTCTGAGAGCAATTTGGCAAAGTTTCCTTAAGCAATTTTCAGCTCTTCTTTCTTGGTCATGGAGTTTAGGTTTAAATAAAAATGGCCAAGGGTGGTTATCATGGCCAATTGAGGGGTGCAAAATGGTGCTTAGGTGGAGGGTTTTGAAGTGATAAAGCCAATTGAAATTGGCCAGCTCAAATGGGTGAGTTTGGGCTTGAATTTTGGCTTGGGGCTCTTGTTTTTGGTGTTTTCCGGCCACTAGGCTGGTCGGTAGGGCCATGGGAGGTGGCCAGGAGTTCAACTGAGCCAGTGAGAGGGTTAATTATAATTAACCCTCAATGGCAAGTGATGATGGGGAAGATTTTGGGTTAAGGCCCATAAATGGGAATAAATCCCTTAATTTGGGGATTTATCACCATGTTTGATCCAAGGGGGTTTATCCTAGTCAATAGAGTTTACATAGTGGCTGTGGAGTCATCAAGTTGGGGGCTTAGGCATGGCTAAGTCAATTTTGGTGCATGGGTCCAAATTGGGTCCAAATGGCTAAAAGTCGGGTTTGGGTTAGGCTAGCCATAATTTTGAGCCCAATTAATTAATTAAAATGGTGTATATGATTGTAATGAATATTTTTAGTGAAGGATTTAAATGATTTTGAGTCCAATTGGAAGCTCAATTTGAAGGATTTTGTGATCTTGGTCAATTTGGGCATGTTGGTCTAGATTTGGGTCTGGATTGGGCTAAGATTTGATGAGGTTCAAATTGATTTTGGAAAATGGTCTATATGAAAGTCATAAATATTTTTCAACATAAATTGGGTGCCAATTTTTGGGTTAAGGCATTCAATTTGGTGGAATTTGAGGACACAGCCAATTTGGGGATTTTTGGATTTGGCTTGCAATTAAATTAAATTGAGGCTTAAAAAAGGCCAAATGAAGGTCAATTTTGGTGTGTAGGAGTGTTATAAAAGATTTAGGACTCAAATTGAGGCAAATTGAGTAANCCCTTAATTTAGGGATCCAATGGTCCATAGCTCACCATGGCTGGTCCAAGGGGGTTTAGCCTGGTCAATAGATTGTATTTAGTGGCTCTGGAGTCATCAATTTTGGTGGATGGGTCCACTTTGGGTCCAAATGGCTAAAAGTAGGGTTGGGTTTGGCTAGCCATGAATTTGAGCCTAGTTGACTAATTAAAATTGTGTAGATGATTTTAATGAAGATTTTTGGTGAAGGGTTGAAGTAAATTTAAGGTCAATTGAAAGCTCAATTTGAAGGATTTAAGGATTTTAGTCAATTTGGGCATGTTTGACTAGACTTGGATCTAGGTTGGGCTAAGGTTGGGCTAAGTCCAAATTTATGGTTAGAAATGGTCCATAGGAATGTCATAAAGAGTTTTCAACATAAATTGGGTGCCAATTTTGGGGTTAAGGCATTGAATTTTGTGGAATTTGAAGACAGGCAATTTGGGGAAATTTTGGGGATTTTTAATTTGGGATAAAATTAAATGAAATTGAGGCTTCACCAAGGCTAATTGAAGGTTCAATTTGGTGTGTATGAGTGTTATGAAGAGTTTAGGACTCAAATTGGGGCAAATTGAGTAGGCTATGGGGTTCAATTTTGTGGGATTAAATCATTGGGCAAAAATTGGGGGTTTGACTTGGATAAAAATTAAGCTCAAAGCATGGCCCAATTAGGCTTGGATTTGGTTTAGATTGGTCATTTAAAGTTTGGATTTGAGCTTAGGGTTGAAATTTAGGGAAATTGTGGCTAAATTGATGTACATTTGGGATGAATTTGGGAAGATTGGGCCTTTAAAGGCAATTTGGGTTTTTTGGTCAAAATGGTCAAATTGGCCAAATTGGGTTCAATCAGAGGGTCCAAATAGGTTTTAGAGAGTGATTTTGGAGGTCTTAGGAAAGTTTGGGGTGTGATGCATCTAAAATATATAGTGTTTTTAGACACATTTGTACATCTATTTTTGAGATATTGCGCTTTAATGGAATGTATTTTTGTGTTTTCTTAAAGATACCGGTAAAAAGGGTGAAAAATGTTTAAAGGAGTGAAAAAGGATCAAATTTAGAACAAATAGGTGAAAAATGTGCAAAAGAGTTTTGGCGCCTAACCGCCAGATCTTGAGCTTAATTTTTTGTTAAACAGAGAAGGCTGCTCCTAAGCGTCAGAGGCCCAGTGCTTAAGCACCAATGGCAGTTATTGGATTAGTAAATTTGGTTTCTAAAAATTTTGAAGAGGTTTTTGAGGCACTCATTGGCTTAATAGGTGGTTATAACCACCATGGACAAAAATTATCATGAAAGGATGCATCTCTTGTGGAAATACATCGAATCTAGACATATTTTGAAGAGAAACCAAATCACCTTTTGAAAAATTACAAAAGAAAGAAGATTGGGACTTTGAAAGAGGTCCTGAAAGTATTGGAAAGTTTTGAAAGTTCTCGTTTGGGGAGTTAGTTAGGAGAGATTTTCAGGCACCACTTTTAATTTTATTTTATTTTTTTTGTTATTTTATTTTGAGTAATTGTAAAGAGAAGAGAATTAAAGGAACTTCAAGAGTTTGGTGAAGGACTTGAGATAAGTTTTTATCTTTCTGTTTTGAGACTATTCTTGGTTTTAATTGAGACTTATTGTTGGCTTGACAATGATTCCTTCTTTTAAATTAAAGTGTGTTTTTGTTTTCTCCATGGATTCTAAGTAGTTTTCTTTATCTTTCTTCTTAAAATGATAAGTAATTAAGTTTTGGACGGAAGTTGTGGAAATTATTGATCTTCAATGGTGGAAGAAGTTGTGATGATTTAAATCCATGCACTTTATTTACTTCTTGATTTGAACAATCCAGATGTTAAAATTTGTTATGAGAACATGTAAGAACCGGGTTGGTATTGTCTCAGTCAACAATTGGAAAAAATCACATGAGGTTGTATGAATGAGAATGTAGTTCAATGATTGAGTGCAAATAAATAGAAAAATATTCATTAAAGGGTATAGAGTTGAGGACTTTAAAGTGACAGGTTAAAGCCCCCAATTTGGTTTTTTATTTTAGTTTCTGATACGAGAATGTTAGCCCCTAGGTGGAGGGAATCGAGGGAACTATAGAGTGAGAGCTAGTATCTTCCCTGCCTAGTCGGACTTCAGAACTATTCAAACTTTAAATTAACCAATATTCTTTATAGCATCTTTAGTAAGGGTAAAGAATATTATTGCTCCGATTTGGCACAACACAATTTGCATACTTCCACAATAGAATTTCTATACTTATTACTGATTCATAACAAGAAGAAATATATTTTTATATTTAGTGTTTTTTTTCTACCAAAACTCTAGTTATCTTTTTAAATTGTTATTCATCTATCGAATATTAAAAATACAAAAGATATCATTACTACAAAAATCATCTTTAGTTTAGATAATTATCTTTTTATTAAAAATAGAAAGTTTTTTGCTCAATAGTGCATATTGCGTATTCTCCCTATGGGTTCGATATTCAGGTCTTAATCAAAAAGCCCTATATTACTGGATAACGATACATATACTTGTATAGTATCCCAATATATATAAATTAAAAGTTAAATTCTCATTTTTCTTCAGGATCAAATTTTTTGTTGTGTTGCAAAATAAGGAAATATAAGTGAAATATAAACTAAATTATTGTTATACTGTGCATACTAGCAATATCCTGGGATCAAGTTTTTGGCGTCGTTGCAAGGGGAAATTGATTTTAAAAGCAATTTTCTATTTTTATAAAGTCTTATTTAAACTTTAAGTTATCTTATCTTATTTTGTTTTGTTTTAATTTATTTTATTATATGTTACTGTATGTGTAATTTAGGTTCCGAAGGACTACTGCTCTACGATTTTGAATTAGAAAGAACTATTAGAAAAATCAGAAAAACCAAAAAAATTATAAATTTTAAAAAATCTAAGAAAATTACAGAAATGACAGACCAAAATAATTAAAATGCTGAAATTCATCAAGAGTTTAGACCTTTAAGGTATGCCAACCCTACTATGAACTTCATTGTAGTATTCAAAAACCTACTGTAGTGGCTAATTAATTTGAGCTTAAACCTGTTATTATCCAAATGATATCAAATAATGAGTTTGGAGGATCATTAATTAAAGATCTACATCTTGCCAATTTTCTAGAATTGTGTGCTACATTTAAATATGATGGTGTATCAGATGATAACATCTTGTCAATTTTCTAGAATTGTGTGCTACATTTAAATATGATGGTGTATCAGATGATGACTTGCCAATTTTCTAGAATTGTGCGCTACATTTAAATACGATGGTGTATCAGATGATGCCATGATTTGAGCTTAAACCTGCTATTATCCAAATGGTATCAAATAATCAGTTTGGGGGATCACAAACTGAAGATCCAAATTTACATCTTGCAATTTTTTCAAATAATCAGTTTGGGGGATCACCAACTGAAGATCCAAATTTACATCTTGCCAATTTTTAATTGTGCGCTACATTTAAATATGATGGTGTATCAGATGATGCCATAAGACTTAGGTTATTTCCTTTCCCACTGAGGGATAAAGCTAAGATGTGGTTGAATTTGTTAGCACCTACATCTATCAGAACTTGGGGTGATTTAGCACAAAAATTCCTTTCTAAATATTTTCCACCATCAAAAACTACAAAGCTTAGAAATGATATTACATCTTTTAATCAGTTTGAAGGAGAATCTATTTATGAAGCATGGGAGAGATTTAAAGAACTCTTAAGAAAGTGTCCACACCATGTTATACAAGATTGGTTAATAATTCAAACTTTTTATAATGGATTAGTTTGATCTCTTAGATCAATTATCGATGTCGGTGCTGGTGGTTCATTGATGTTAAAACCATTTCATGATGCTTATGATTTATTTGAAGAAATGGCTGCCAATAATTTTCAATGGCCTTCTGAGAAGGTAAATCTTAAGAAAGTAGCCAATATTCATGAAACTGATGAATTTACCATGTTATCAAATCAAGTTGCTACAATTTCAAGGAAATTAGACCAATTTGAAATGAATTTCTCTCAACCAATTTCCATGATTAAAGAGAATTCATTACGCCAAATGGTAGATTCTCAAGCATCATTAGAAACTTTGAATGACATAAATAATAAGTAGAATAACCCATATTCAAATTATTACAAATTATGTTGGAAGAACCATCCAAAATTTAACTGGAATAACAATTTAGGTGTTAATAATCAGCAATGGGGGAACAACCAAGGAAACCCATTAGGAAACTGAAACAACCAAGGGAATAACAATTATAGATCTACTTATCCTTCAGGATTCAATAGTAATACACATTTTAAGGAGAATAAGTTTTCTATAGAAGAAGTGGTGTTACAAATGGGAAATCAATTACAAAGTCAAAAAGCTACATTTAAAAATATTTAGAATCAACTTGGGCATATTGCAAGTTCATTAAGTAATAGATCCCAAGGAACACTTCCTAGTAATACTGAATCAAATCCAAAAGACTAGAATAAAGAGCAAGTAAAAGTCGTTCAACTTAGAAGCGGAAGAGAGTTGAGAACACTTCCTAGTAATACTGAATCAAATCCAAAAGACCAGAATAAAGAATAAGTAAAAGCCATTCAACTTAGAAGCGGAAGAGAGTTGGATGGTCGATTTTAAAAAGAAATTGAAGTAGAGAGAGAAGAAACTGAAGAATCAAAAGAGGACACTCCAAAAGATTCTTAGAGACCTATTTCTCCTCTAAAAATTAATTTGGAAAAACCACACCTCCATTTCCTCAGAGACTTCGTTAGTAGAAGTTGGATAAGCAATTTTGAAATTTTCTAGAAATATTTAAGAAGCTTACATTTAAAATTCCATTTGCTGAAGCCTTAGAACACATGCTGAGATATGAAAAGTTTATGAAGGATATTCTCAACAGGAAAAGGAAGTTTGAAGATAATGAGACTGTTGCACTTAGTAAGGAATGCAACGCGATAATTCAGAAGAAGCTACCCGAAAAGCTTAAAGATCCTGGTAGCTTTAATATTCCACGTGCAATAGGAGACAAATTTTATGGGAAAGATTTATGTGATTTAGGTGCAAGCATTAACTGTATGCATTATCAATATTTAAAAGATTGGGATTAGGAGAATAACCCCTACTACTATAACTTTGCAGTTAGAAGATTATTCGATAACATACCCTAAAGAGGTTTATAGAAGATGTCCTAGTGAAAGTGGATCAATTTATTTTTCCTGTTGATTTCATTGTGCTACGATGTCCTAGTGAAAGTGGATCAATTTATCTTTCTTGTTGATTTCGTTGTGCTAGATATGGACAAAGTGGATCAATTTATCTTTCCTGTTGATTTCATTGTACTGGATATGGAGGAAGATAAAGAGATACCTATCATTTTGAGGAGATCATTCCTGTTGATTTCATTGTGCTAGATATGGAGGAAGATAAAGAGATACCTATCATTTTGGGGAGACCTCTCCTAGCCACAGAAAGAGCAATGATTGATGTGCAGAAAGGGGAATTAACAATGTGCATCCATGATCAAACTGTTAATTTTAACATTTTAAAATCAATGAAATACCCTGCAAAAGGTAAATATAATGAATGTTATAAGATGGAAGTTATAAGATATCTAAGTGAATGCCTTTTTAGAACTACTTATGAAGAATAATCTGAAGTACAAGATTTGGAACACGAGCAAGAAGAGGAATTAAATCAATGTGAAGATCTTTTTAAGGAAAATTCAAACTATGTCCAAGAAAGTTTTGAAATTTTAGACACGATAGATAACGATAAATCATTTTGTCCACCTATTGAAAAACCTCCAGAACTAGAGTTGAAGTTACTTCCTGATCATTTAAAATATGCCTCTTTGAGAGATTCCTCTACTTTATCAGTTATAATTTCCTCAAAATAAACAATGAAAGAAGAAGAAAGGTTGATGAAAATTTTGAAAAATTTTAAGAAAGCCTTTGGATGGACAATTACTGATATTAAAGGAATCAGTCCTTCAACTTGTATGCATAGAATTCATATGGAAGAGAACTGCAAACCCAGGGCTAATCCCTAAAAGAGATAGAATCTTGCTATGAAAGAAGTTGTAAAGAAAGAAATTTTAAAGTGGTTAGATGCTAGAATCATCTACCCTATTTCAGATAGTGCATGAGTTAGTCTAATTCATTGTGTTCCTAAGAAAGGATGAGTAACTGTAATTGTAAATGAACATAATGAGTTAATACCTACTAAATAAGTTACAGAGTGGTGAATATGCTTTGATTATAGAAAATTAAATCTTGTCACTAGGAAAGATCTTTATCCATTACCCTTTCTAAATCAAATCGTGGATAGACTAGCTGGGCATAAATACTTTTATATTTTGGATGGATATACTAGTTATCACCAAATTCAAATATCTCCTGAGGATCAAGAGAAAATAATGTTTATCAGTCCTTATGGTACTTTTGCTTTTAGAAGAATGCCCTTTGGTTTATATAACACCCCTGCTATATTTCAAAGATGTATGATAGCAATTTTTTATAATTTAATTGAAAAAGGGATTAAAGTATTCACGGATGACTTTTCAGTGTTTGGAACTTCATTTGACTCATGTTTAGAACATTTATCCAAAGTTTTTAAGAGCTGTGAAGAAACAAATTTAGTCCTTAACTGGGAAAAATGTCAATTTATGGTAGCAGGAGGACTTGCATTAGAACATCAAATATCAGAAAATGGTATGGAAGTAGATCCTGCTAAAATTTAAGTGATCACTAATTTACCTTATTCAACAAATGTAAGAGAAATTAAGAGTTTTTTAGGACATGTTGAATTCTACAGGCGATATATTAAAGACTTTTCAAAGATTCATAAGCCTTTATGTCACTTATTGGAGAAAGATGCAAGTTTTAATTTTGATGAGGAATGCCTAAAAGCTTTTAAGTTATTAAAAGAAAAACTAATCACTGCACCAATTATAGTTTCACCAAACTAGGAAAAACCTTTTAAATTAATGTGTGATGCTAGTGATTATGCTATTGGAGTTGTTTTAGGACAAAGATATGATAAAATTTTCAAAGTTATTTACTATGCTATAAAACTCTTAATGAAATTCAAATTAATTATAAAACAACCAAAAAAGAGTTATTAACAATAGTATATGCTTTTGATAAATTTAGATCATATTTAATTGGAACTTATTGTGTAGTGCATACATATCATCCTGCTATTAAGTTTGTCACATACTTATTGTGTAGTGCTGTTAAAATCTGTGAATCCAATAAAAATGGATTGGTTAGTCAAACTTGGCTATGGGCTTATAGGACTGCATACAGAACTCATATAGGAATGTCCCCATATAGGCTAATATTTGGAAAAGCTTTTCACTTACCAGTTGAACTTGAGCATAAGGCACATTGGGCGATTAAAGAGTTCAATTATAATTTGAAAGATGCTGATGAGAAAATATTGTTACAATTAAATGAGCTTAAAGAGATAAGGAATGAATCATATGAAGTGCCAAAATTTATAAGGAAAAGATGAAGATGTGGCATGATCAAAGGATTCTTACTAAAAATTTTAAGCCACGGTAACAAGTTTTGATATATAATTCAAGGTTAAGATTATTTCCAGGAAAACTTAGGTTTAGGTGGATGAGCCCATTTACTGTGATTAAAGTTTATCCTTATGGAACTGTGGATATTAAAGATCCTGAGTTTGAGAAAATATTTAAAGTTGATGGACAAAGACTGAAACCTTATTTAATAGGGGATCAACATAAGTTCAATGATGGAATGGTGTTGGACCAACTAGAGTAAGCACTGGCTACGTCGGGCTAATGACGTAAAACCAAGCGCTTTGTGGGAGGCAGCTCATAGTTATCAGTGTGTTTTTATTTTGATTGTTGTTTTATGTGTTATTAAGAAAATTTGGGGTAGTATTTTTTATACTATTATGTGCTAGTATTGATTTTAAGACTTTATTTAGTGTACTAGACATGTTAAAATGATAATTTGTACGTTAAGTTGATTAGTGCAAAAATGTGCACTGGCGCTTAAGCGTGGCAGTTTAAAAACATGTGTGAAATTAATATTCTAGAAGGGAAAACCACCTAGAAGTTTGCAACAACATGCCAAGTTAGTTTTTAAACGTGTCTAGGAGTTATTGGAAGGATTTAGGCCTCTAAATTGAAGGGTTTAGTGAAGGAATTTCACCCGAGATCATTTATAGCCCTAAAGTCTAAGAGAGATATAAATTTTAAGATGATGTCTTCATGGGAGATGGATTTGAAAAAGAAGGAGGAGACCATGAGGAAGAAATTCATTAGTCAAAGTGCACAAGAGATGTATAATAGTTTCTTAGCCATTAGTATTGAAGGTATATCAGAGAAGATCAACAAAATTGAAAATACCATGTCTGTACTGGAGAGTGAGGTATTGGAGATTCATGCACATCTTGAGCATATTGGATGGTAATTGAAATTGCAATTTAGCCACACTAGTTATATAAAGGAAGTGGATAAGGAGATGTTTTTTAAGCAAAAGTGGATTGAAGAAGATTCCATCAAAGCACGTCACCACCGTCAGTTTTATAAACTTTATATTACAGTTGCCCCAGGAGAGACTAATGAAAGACCTAAATTTGTTCCTTTTAATGAAGAATCAAATTAAGTTCTATGTTTAAAGTTATGTTTTTGTGTGTTTAAGGACGTTGCCTTTAAGTGTTTTAGTGTTAAAGACTTGCTTTTAGTGTTTATGTTACATAGGTGTTTAATTGTGAAAAATTGTTAAGTGTTTGTATTTAGGAAAAATTTCTCATCCAAGACTATTTGATGAGAACTAAGTGTTTAAATGTATCTGTATTCATTTGTGAATTAAATATAAGTTTGTTTGTGTGAAATTTTGTGTTGTTTTAGCCTCAAATTGAAATAGTTATTAAGGAGAATTTTGAGATAAATGAGAGTTACAGGAAGTTGAAAATAGTCATTTAAGTGCTATGAGACCATTTAGGAGTGGTTTACTTAGGCAAATAGTGCATTTTACTATAATTTGAAATTTTTAAAAATTGTGCACTGGCGCCTAAGCGCCATATCTCACACTTAAGCGCGAGCAAACCCGAGAGGCAGGCGCCTAAGCGCCACTTACCCTTGCTTAAGCGCCGCTTCATGAAAACCGGTTCAAGAATAGTTAAAAGTGAAAAATTGAGCCAAAAATTGCCATTTTTATCCTCCCATCACATTCAACCTCGCAAAAACGCAATTTTGGAGAGCTAGGGCACACCATTAAGTAGAGATTTCTTGGTGGAATCAAGAAAAAATTTCTAGATTAATATTTCTTATGGTAAGAGCTTTACTTCTATGCAAAAATTTCATGTTCACTCTATGTATTTTGAGTACATTTGGAAGAATTTGAAAATTCACTATTCATGGTGAAAAATGAGGAAAAATCTATGGAAATTGCATAGGAAGTGTAGTTTAAGTTTTTGGAAGTTTAGTTTAGTGGTTTGGACTTATTTTTGAAGTTATTGTTGGAATTTATCAAATTTGTAGAATGGCACCAAGAATGAGGAGGAGCAAAGGCAAAGCCTTTTTCGATTCAAGTAAATTTGTTTGTTCAAAAACTCAAACTAATAAATAGTGATGCCTTGCAGTCATGCAAACTGATTTAGGAGAGATGTTTTAGAAATTCAGGTGGAGACGTGGAAGATTTAATTGCTCGCCTATAGTGGGAACAATTCTGTTATTTTTCTGTTGTGGCGGTTATATCTATTGTGAGGGACTTCAATGCAAATCTCCCTGAAGCTGAAGACAATCGAGTTATGGTTCGAGGAAACTTGGTACCTTTTTCGTCGGAGGCAATCAATTTGTTTTACCATTTACCACTGGATACGTTATGTTTTTATGCAAATTATATCCCTAGTGAAGCAGAGTTAGATTAGATTATCTCTTACTTGACTATTGGGAGAGGACTTTGGAAGATCACTATTGAGAGGAGAGTAAATTTCCCAACTTTAAAGTTATTTGCACCTTCAAAGGCCTGACACTATTTCATTTCTCCTCGTCTACTTCTGACCAATCATCTCAGTGAAGTGACCAGATAAAGAACGACATTGAATTATTGTATTCAAGAGGGAATGCTCATCAACATTGGAGCTTTGATCTGTCCGACTATGATCAGTTCTGCTATGGCTGTTGCAATTACAGGTATGGGATTTTCTTCCTTGATCTTTTCTTTGTGTGAGCATGCTGGAGTTAAATATGATAGCTGGAAGGAAGTGTTATTACCTCTAAATCTCATCACTCAGGTTAATGTGAAGACTTATTCTGAGCATTCAGTTTTTGGCTGGAGAGTAGGATTTTCTCAAAGCTATGGAATGGGGACGTCTGCTGCTTCTACCTCTGCTGCTTCTACATCTAGACCATCTACCTCACGTGCTTCTACATCTCGACGTGAGTCTACTGAGACCCGAGATCAATTATTGCAGAGGAAGATGTATAATGTTAATTTTATCGCTGATAGGGTACAAAATTTAGAGCATTTTATAGAGCATACTGATAGATATAATAGGAGAAAAAGTGATTATGAAGAGAAATTTCACTAATCTATGGAGAGCCAAATTAGGGGTAGCGAAGGAGTGCAATTTCCTCCATATCCTCGATACCCTGATTATGAGCCTGCTAAATTTTACGATAGCGGTGATTCAGAGGATGAAGAGTAGAACTGAGAGATTTTTTTTTATGATTCTAATATGATATGAACTATGTGGTCTGCACTTACTACATTTGTTTCTGTGTGTTGGTTTGAACTATGTGATGTGGTTTGTACTTCTATGTTTAAGTGAGAATTGTAATGTGATGTGTTTTCATGTTTTAGACTTAAGACGTGTATGTATGTTTACTTGTTTAAATATTGTGATGTGTGAGACTTTTATTTTTAATTGTATTGTGATGTTTGTGTTAGTTAGTAGTTTATTTTAAATCTAGGGTAGTAACTGTTGTGAGTTTTGTGATTTAGTTAGTTTAGAACTTAACTTAATTCTATATATGTTGTAAAGTTGAAAATCTAGCTAACTTAGATCTTAAATTTAAATTTCTGAAACTGCTAGTCTATATTTTTCTTTTATCATGTTAGTGT
Source organism: Phalaenopsis hybrid cultivar (assembly GCA_002079205.1). Lineage (NCBI taxonomy): Eukaryota > Viridiplantae > Streptophyta > Magnoliopsida > Asparagales > Orchidaceae > Phalaenopsis > Phalaenopsis hybrid cultivar. Next base: position 237,504 of record JXCR01146743.1, on the reverse strand, counting down.
GTTTGTTTTTATGCTGAGAACGTGAAATCAAGTTAGTGTGTTAGTTTACTTTTATTTTTATACCCACTGCTTAGAAGTTATTGAATCTCTACATGTTAAAGTAAAATGAAAATATAGAAAATTTGATCAAAAATTAATTTTACTCTTATCTCTACATGTTAAATTGAAATGAAAATATAGAAAATTTGATCAAAAATTAATTTTACTCCTATTTTTTTATTTTATACTTATATCATTAGGGTTTAAAAATTCTTGTTATTATGTTATTTTAATTTTCATTCTTGCTTATATATATCTGATGCTAAACTGTTTAATCTGTTAAAAATTTATGTTTGGGGGTGTATGAAAAATATTTTCAAAACTCAAATTTTATTTGTTCTTAAATGTGCTACAAGTTTGATTTGAAAAGAAAAAAATTGATTATGTTTATGAAGTTATATTAAGGAAGTAAAATTTGATTTTAGAAATGAGTAAGAAAATTTAGTTAAAATTTTTAGTAATGAAGAAAAACTTCAAGTTAAAAAGTTTTTAGATGAGAAAATGATTAATACAAGTAACTATCTTTAGTAAGAAAAATTGTATTTTTGAAAAAGTTTGAAGACTTTTATTTTTAATACTTATATTTCTTTTACTAAAATAATTTTCAAAATTATTATTATATTTATAAGTAAAAGTCTTATATCAAGACTTTGCTTTAGGAAAGGAGAAGTGGAATTGAAAATTATTAAAGACCTATCCAGATATAGCAATTCTTGCCTGGAAAGAAAAAGAAAAGAAAAAAAGAACGAAAAGAAAAAGAAAAGAAAAGGAGAAAGAAAAGAAAAGAAAAAGAAAAAGAAAAAGAGANTTCAAAATCATTAAAGGTCTATCCAGATATAGTAATCCTTGCCTGAAAAAGAAAAGAAAAAAAGAAAGAAAATAAAAAGAAAGAAAAGAGAAAGAAAAGAAAAAGAAAAAGAAAAAAAAATTAGGAAGGAGAAGCTTGAGGATTAGTGCCTAATCAAAAATTGGTTCTACATTTGATCTTTTTAAAAGTATAAGACTTGAGAAACTCTTAAGCTTATAGATAAAGTATAGTAAATAAAATTATTTTTAATGAAAATTTTAAAGTAGAGATAATAAAAGAACTAAATTCTAAATTTGGAAAATCTACAATACATTTCTGAGTTCAATAAAAACTCATATTTTCATCTTTCTTAACTTTAAGAATTTAAAAACTTTAAGTTGACTTCATTACAACTCATATTTTCATCTTTCCTAACATTAAAAATTTCTAAACTTTAAGTTGGTCTCATTTAGAGGATATTTTTTCTAAATTAGACTGCTATATTTCTAAATCAAAATTTTAGTAACTCCTAAAGAAACTCACATACATATCATACATATTTATTTTTTATAGATTGAAGTGTCACTTGAGGACAAGTAACATTTTAAGTTTGGGGGATTTTCATTCACCTAAAATATAGTGTTGTTAGACACGTTTTTATACCTATTTTTGAGATATTGCGCTTTAATGGAGGGTATTTTTGTGTTTTTCTTACAGATACACGTATAAAGGGTGCAAAATGCTTAAAGCAGTGAAAAAAGATCAAATTTAGAGCAAAAAGGTGAAAAATGTGCAAAAGAGTTTTCGCACCTAAGTGTCAGATCCGGCGCATAAGCACCGCTTAAACAGAGAAGGCCACGCATAAGGGCCAGATGCCCCGCGCTTAAGCGCCAGTGGCAGTTATTGGACGAGTAAGTAACCAAAGGAAAATATGTTGAGATTTTCATACCTATTTTACACTGATTTTGATGATATTGCATTTTAAAGAAAGGTTTTTTTGATGTTTTATTGCAAGTATGTTGAATTATGGTCATTGGAGAAAAAAGATGCAAAAATGAGCGAATTTGAAGCAAAATGGACCAAAATATAAAGATTTGATCTTGGGCGCCGACGGCGAGCTCGACGGTGCCGACGGTGGGTTTTTTCCAAGAGTCCAAAATAAAATATTCTAAAAGGCCGTTGACGGCGCCATCGAGGCCGTCGACAGTGCCAACGAGGCCCCCGACGGAGAGCACGTTGGTTCTCTCAATAGATGCATTGAATGTGGACCATTTTTGAAGGGACGCTTGGGCAACTCTTGAAAATTCTTCTACAACTTTAAAAGAAACATTAGGAGGCCAAAAAAGGTGGTGTCCACGGGTGTCCACAGGTGTCCGCTGAGTCTTTGTTGTTTATGGTGCCCATTAGAGTGTCGAGAGTGGTTAGTATTGTGAGGAATTCTTTGAGAGATTATAAAAGTGGAAGAAAAATGAGAGACTTCTTCCTCCGTGCCGCTTCTAAGGATAATTCTTGTGTGCTGTAAAGAAAGAAAGAGATTCAGAGCAACTTTGAGGAGTTTGCTTGGGGAGGGATTAGAGATAAGTTGTATTTACTTATTGAATTTTGTATGACTTTGCTTTTATATATAAATTACAAGTTTTGGTCCATGAGTTCTGAGTAGTTTTCTCTGTCTTTCTCCTTGTCTTGAGATTTTGTGAAATGGTGTTTTAAATTGGTTGTACCATGAGAATGTTAAAGAATTTGTGATGATCTTTTTACTTCAATCTTAATTTACATTCAATCTGGCCAATTTATTTCTTAAATTATGTTGAGTTTTACAACTAAAGTGAAGATTACATCCAAGATTTAGGGATGTCAAAGTCCTTGAAAGTTTGGTGCAAACAAATAGAAAAATTAAAATTATCAGGCGTAGAATTGGAAATTTTAGAGTGACATACTAAAATCCTCAATTCAGTCCTATCATTTGGGTGTTGAAGTGTAGATGATAGCCCTCAGGCGAGGGGAATGTGGGAGCTCTGAAGTGAGAGCCAGTATTCTTCCAGCTTAGCCGCAGATTCAGTAACCAAGCATAAGATTAGTCAATGTTCTTTATGCCTAGTCCAAAGGGTAAAGAATAGGTATGCTCCTATTTGGTACAATACAATTTGAACTGATTCAATTTATCCATTCACTTAAATTTCTTGACAAGGAGAAGGATGCTTTCTTATATGTTAAACTTCACATTAAAAACTTTATTAATAGAATTAGTTAATTAAGAGTTTTTTAAAATTACATTTTTATTTCAATTTCCTATTAGTGACAAATATGCAATTTGAACTATATTGTTGTGATCAAGTATTGGTTTTTTAAATCTTAGTTCGTAGCCTCTAATATTACTCCTTATGGAATCGATATCCAAGACTTCATTAGAGCCCTCTATTACTTGAGCGATACGTATACTTGTGTTGATAAGTGTGACTTTGCAATTATTGAATATTTTATACACATCTTTATTAAATTTACAACTTTTATCAAGTTTTTGGCGTCGTTGCCCGGGATTTAAATCTTTTACCAGCAGTATCAAATTCTTATATTTTTAAGCATATATAAAGTCGCTGTTAAGTTTTTGGCGTCGTTGCCAGGGATTTAAGTCTTCTAGCATAGGTATGAAATTCTTGTATTTTTAAGCATCTATAAAGTTGTTGTCAAGTTTTTGGCACCGTTGTTGTAGAGTAAAAATTAGATTTTAAAAAAATCAGAATTAGAGTAACGTATAAATTAGGACTATTAGAAAACTTTTACTTGAATTGCAACTTATTTTCATATTTAGTTAACTGCTTTTATGTGTACTGATTCTAATTGTATGTGTAAATTTGGACCTGAAAATCTTATACCCTATTATTCAGAATTAGAATGCACTGTTAGGAGAATTAGAAAATTAAGAAAAGAGCCTAGAAGTCCTAACACAATGGAAAATACTGTGAACAATCAAGGAATAGAAAATGAACATCAACCTAGAGCTCTACGAGATTATGCAAATCCTACAGCAGATGAGATTCACTTATCTATCCAAAATCCTGATGTAGCTACTAATTCATTTGAGCTTAAACCTAATTCTACAGCAGATGAAATTCACTTATCTATCCAAAATCCTGATGTAGCTGCTAATTCATTTATCCTACAGCAGATGAAATTCACTTATCTATCCAAAATCCTGATGTAGCTGCTAATTCATTTGTGCCTGAACAATCCAGGAATAAAGAATGAACACCAACCTAGACCCCTAAGAGATTATGCAAATCTTGCAGCAGATGAAATTCACTTATCTATCCAAAATCCTGATGTAGCTGCTAATTCATTTGAGCTCAAGCGTGCTATTATCCAAATGGTACAAAACAATCAATTCGGAGGTACACTAAATGAAAATCTTAATTTACACCTCGCTAGTTTTTTAGAACATTGCGCTACCTTTAAATATGATAAAGTTTCAAACAATGTTGTTATACTTAGACTTTTTCCTTTTTCAGTTAGGGATAAGGCTAAGATGTGGTTAAATTTGTTAGCAACTGGATCTATTAGAACTTGGAGAGAACTTTCACAGAAATTTCTATCCAAATATTTCCCTCCATCCAAAATTGCTAAACTTATAAATGACATAACATCATTTGGTCAGATTGATGGATAATCGATATATGAAGCTTGGGAGAGAATTAAATATCTTCTTTGGAAGTGCCTACATCATTCATCAACAGATTGGTTGATAATTCAAACGTTTGCCAATGGATTAGTGGGATCTCTTAGATCGGTTATAGATGCTGCGACTGGTGGTTTTTTATTGTCAAAACCTTTGATGAGGCTTATTCGTTATGAGAAGAGATGACTACCAACAATTTTCAATGGCCCTCTGAAAGGTAAATCCTAAAAGAGTAGCTAGTATCCACAATTTTGATGCAATGTCTATGGTAGCTTCACAGATTGTTGCAATATCAAAAAAATTAGATCATTATGGAATGAATTATTCTCCAACACCTACTATGATGGAAGAGAATTCATCTGGGCAATTTGTGGATGTTCAACCCTCTTATGAGACTTTAACTGCTATTAACAATAGACCTAACAATCTTTATTCAAACTATTATAACCCAGGTTGGAAGAGTCATCCTAAATTTAATTGGAATAAAAATTCTTCTACAAATCAACAATGGGCAAACAACCCAGTAAACCCATTGGGAAATTCATCCAACCAAGGAAATGTTAATTATAGACCTTCTTATCCTCCAAGAGTAACACTCAATTTAAGGAAAAGAAGTTGTCTATGGAAGACCTGATACTGAACATGGGTTAACAATTGTAGAATCAAATAAATCAATTACAAATTCAAGGAAACCAGTTACAAAATCAAGGAACTGCTATCAAGAATATTGAAAATCAATTAAGGCATATCGCTAATGCTCATAGTAACCGAACATTGAGAACTTTTCCTAGTACTGTGGAACCAAATCCTAAAGATCAAGGAAAATAACAGATAAAAGTGATACAGTTATGAATTGGAAAAGAATTGGAAACAAGAGTGCAGAAAGAAAAGGAAACTAAAAAAGAGAAAGTGGATACAGAAAAAGAAAAGGATCATGAATACCAAGATTTAAATCCTTTTACACCAATGAAAATTATTGTGGAAAAACCTCCACCACCGTTTCCTCAAAGATTGAAGTAAAATAAAGAGAATAAACGCACCAATGAAAATTACTGTGGAGAAACCTCCACCACCGTTTCCTCAAAGATTGAAGCAACACAAAAAGAATAAACAATTTTCCAAGTTTATAGAAATTCTTAAGAAATTAAGGGTAATTATTCCCTTCGTAGAAGCTTTAAAGCAAATGTCTATTATGTGAAGTTTATGAAAGATATTTTGAACAAGAAAAGGAAGTTCACTGATAATGAGACTATTGCACTTAGCAAAGAGTGTAGTGCAATTATTCAGAAAAGCTTCTTGAAAAATTAAGAGATCCAGGTAGTTTCACTATACTGTGTGTTATCGGTGAAAGATTTTATGGAAGAGCTTTATGTGATTTGGGAGTCAGCATTAATCTTATGTCTCTATCAATTTTCAAAAGATTAAGATTTGGAGAAGTCTCACCTACTTCTGTAACTCTTTAGTTAGCGNAATAGAAAATGAAGAATTAGATTATGTTCAGGAAAAATTTGAGATGCTGGATATTACAGAAAATGCTGATAAAAATCTAATTCCGTCAATTATAAAATCACCTGAACTTGAGTTGAAATTATTGCTTAACCACTTAAAGTATGTGTTTCTAGGAAACTCATCTACATTACCTGTTATTATATCTTCAGAGTTAAATGATTTGCAAGAGCAAAAACTTTTGGATACATTAAAAAGATATAAGAAAGCTTTTGGTTAGACCTTAGCTGATATTAAAGGAATTAATCCTTCAGTATGTATGCACAGAATTATACTGGATGAATAATATAAACCAAGAGTTGATCCACAAAGGAGATTAAACCCAATGATGAAAGAAGTAGTCAAGAAGGAAATTTTGAAATGGTTGGACACTGGAATTATATATCCTATTTCAGGCAGTGCTTGGGTAAGTTAAATTCATTTTGTTCCAAAGAGAGGATGGGTGACTGCTGAAGCACAAGAGAATAATGAATTAATACCTATCAGACAAGTTACTGGGTGGCATATTTTCATTGATTATTGAAAATTAAACACTTCCACTAGGAAAGATCACTTCCCTTTACCATTTTTAGACCAAATAGTGGTAGACTTGCTGGGTACAAATGTTTTTGTTTTTTATATGGATATACCGGCTACCATCAAATTCCTATTACTCCTGAGGATCAAGAAAAGACAACATTTACAAGTCCTTTTGAAACTTTTTCTTTTCGAAGAATGCCTTTCGAATTATGTAATGCACCTGCAACATTCCAGAGATGTATGATGTCTATATTTAGTAAGTTAATTGAAGATGGAATAGAAGTGTTTATGGATGATTTCTCTGTATTTAGAACATCATTTGACGCATTCTTAAATTATCTTGAAAAAGTTTTGGAGTTACGCGAAAGAACTAATTTAGTTCTAAATTGGGAAAAATATTAATTTATGGTTGCAGGAGGAATTGTGTTAGGGCATCAAATTTCAAAAAATGGTATGGAATTAGTCAATTTATGGTTGCAGGAGGAATTTTATTAAGGCATAAAATTTTGGAAGATGGTATGGAAGCAGACCTTCCAAAAATTCAAGTTATATCTAAATTAACACCTCCTACTAATGTAAGAGGGGTTAGAAGTTTTGCAGGAGGAATTGTGTTAGGGCATAAAATTTTGGAAGATGGTATGGAAGCAGACCCTGCAACGCAGGAGGAATTGTGTTAGGGCATAAAATTTTGGAAGATGGTATGGAAGCAAACCCTGCAAAAATTAATTTATGGTTGCAGGAGGAATTGTGTTAGGGCATAAAATTTTGGAAGATGGTATGGAAGCTGACCCTGCAAAAATTCAATTATATCTAAACTAACACCTCCTACTAATGTAAGAAAGGTTAGGAGTTTTCTTGGACATGTTGGATTTTACTAATTAACACCTCCTACTAATGTAAGAGGGGTTAGAAGTTTTCTTAGACATGTTGGTTTTTACTGGCATTATTAAAGATTTTTCAAAAATTACAAAACCTCTATGCCAACTTTTAGAAAAGGACAAGAAATTTGAGTTTACTGGAGACTATATAAATGTCTTTGAGTTATTAAAAGAAAAGCTAACCACAGCCCCTATAATAGTTTCACCTAATTGGGAGAAACCATTAGAAGTGATGTGCGATGCTACTGATTATGCTATTGTAGCTGTTCTTGGACAAATGTATGATGAGATCTTTAAAGTTATATACTACACTAGTAAAACTCTTAACGATGCTCAAATTAACTACGATGTTACAGAAAAAAAATTACTGGCTATTGTGTATGCTTTTGACAAATTTAGATCTTATTTTATTAGAAGTAAATGTGTTGTGCACACTGATCACTCTGCTATTAAATATCTGATGCAAAAGAAGTATGCCAAACCAAGGTTAATTAGATGGATACTTTTGATGCAAGAATTTGATTATGTGGTTATTGATAGAAAGGGAAATGATAATCAAATTGTTGATCATTTTTCGAAATTAGAATATCATGAATTATCTGACACCGACAATGAAATTATGGACAGTTTCCTTGATGAACAACTCTATAATATTAATGAGTGGAAAATACCATGGTATGCTGATATTGTTAATTATATTGTAAGTGATATTTTACCACCTATGCTGACATTGTAACAGCAAAGAAAATTCATTCATGATGCGAAAGTATATTTTTGGAATGAGTCTTATTTATATAAACAATGTAAGGATTATATTATGAGAAGATGTGTGCCTTATGAAGAAACTGAACTAATTATTCAGAAATGTCATGATTCTGAATTTGGATGAAATTTTGGAACTGATAAAATTGTTTATATAATTTTACAAGCTAGATTATATTAGCCTACTCTCTTTAGAGATGTTTACAGATACATAAAAACTTGTGATCGATTCCAATAACTAGGCAATATATCTAGAAGAAATGAAATGCCTCTGAATTTCATGTTATAAGTTGGGATCTTTGATGTTTGGGGATTAAATTTCATGGGACCATTTATTCCTTCATCTGGGAACTTATATATATTAGTTGCAGTATACTACATTTCAAAGTGGATTGAAGCACAAGCTTTACCTCGTTGTGACGCTAAAAATGTTTCAAGATTTTTAATGAAAAACATTTTCACTAGATACGGAATGCCGAAAGTGATTATCACTAATGGAGGATCCCATTTTTGGAATAAATACATTCAAAGATTGCTAGAAAAGTTTAATGTTATTCATAGAATCTCTACTTCCTATCACCCTCAGACCAGTAGGTTAGCTAATGTTTTTAATAGAGAGATTAAAAAAATACTGGAGAAGACTGTAAACCCTACTAAAGTAGATTGGTCTACTAGACTGGATACTGCATTATAAGCTTACAGGACTGCTTATAAAACTCCTATTGAAATGACTCCTTACATGCTAATTTTTTGAAAGACTTGTCACTTACTAGTAGAATGGGAGCATAAAGCATATTAGGCGATTAAAGAATTCAATTATAATTTGAAAGATGCTGGTGAAAAGAGATTGTTACAAATGAATGAATTGGAAGAATTAGAAAATGAATCTTATGATAATGACAAAATTTATAAGGATAAACTAAAGTTATGGCATGATTGGAAGATTAACCAGAAGAACTTTCAACCAGGACAAGAAGTTTTGCTTTACAATACAAGGCTGAAGTTATTCTCTGGGAAATTGAAGTCTCGTTGGTTAGGACCATTTGTTGTGACTCGAGTTTATACTAACGGAGCTATTAAAATTGAAGATCAAAAGACTTAGAATAGATTTAAAGTAAATGGACACAGATTAAAGCCATATTTTGAGGGTAAAAGATCAAATTTTAAAGAGGTTTTAAAGGTCAGTCAACCTAAATAATATCTGAATAGGTCGGGCTGACGATGTTAAACTAAGAGCTTTATGGGAGGCAACCCATAGTTATCTTTATTTTTATTGTGATTATAGTGTTTTTGTTATAAATTATTGTTAGTTTGTGGTAGTTGAACTCTACTACTCAAATTTATCCTTGAATCATCATAAAAATTAGATCTATAGAGAAAATTGGAACACATTCGGACCAGAGCAAAACTGTGAAATTTTTGCCTTGGGCGCCGACGACGGGTTTTTCCCGAGAATCCAGATAATTAATTCTCAAGGCTTGCAGACGGCGCCATTGATGCTGCCAACAGCGAGAACGGTGAGATGATGGTTTCTAGAGTTTGAAATGTTGGTTTTTGGCGGTTTTAGGCGAGATTTACTCCTTATAAACTTCCAAACTCGGTTCTTAAATTCATATTACCCAAAAACAAATTGAAACTCCACCAAATTTATCCCTATGGCCTCCAATTCCACTGAAAACCCTAGATTTTTAGAGTTCAACCGGAGAAAGTTTGTTAGTTTTGAGGAACAACGAATCTTAAACAAAGTGCTGATAAAGAGGAGATTAATCAAAGAAAGAGGATTAGTGAATTGAGGATTGTACAATCCTTCGAAGTAATTGAAGAGATGATTGTGCGCCGACGATGGGAAGTGTTGTGCTACACTATTGCCGTCATAGTCATTCCTGTGATGAAGGAGTTTTATGCTAATTTGCATGGAATCAACCAGGGATTCATCAATGTGTGAGGCAGATGGATAACTTTTACTCCTGCATGGATTAATGAGTTATATATGATTGAGAATGTTCATGTCTGCCATTATTCCAACTTCGTACCGATAAGAAATCTGATGAATGAGATCTACCAATTTTTTACGCACAAGACTAAAGACTGGGAAATAAGATAAAAATTGTATGTTAGTCTATCTGCTACACTTCTAAACCCCGTTTCTAAATACTCGCACTTCTTCTTTTCTACAGAACTATTACCGACAATGAGGATCGGTAACGTTACTAAAGAAAGTGTTATTCTGACTTACTGTATTCAAATGGGAATGCCGATTGATATTGGATCGATAATTGTGAAGTTTGTTTTGGGCCTGATCGTTCTGGATCAACTTATGGGCTTGGACATCCTTCAACAATCTTCTTACTCTGCAGTCAGTTCCAAGTATCTTATGAGAATTTAAAAAATGTACTTCTACCTTGGAAGCCTTTGGACCCAATACAGAAGTTCCCAGCCACTGAAGATGAGAATGATCTGACTATTATTACGTATCAATCGTCTCAGAATTCACTTCTTATTTAGCCTCTAGTTCCGGACAAGACACTAGTGATCCTGCGCAGAATCAAGAAATTGGAGAAAGAGGTACAAAACGTTCTGAAAACATTTAACAATATCTCTAAAATTTTTGATCATCTAGACTGGCGAATGAAAGAGCATTTTGATCACTCTGGACATATCGAAGGAAGTTTGATACGATTTATGAGAAATATGGGATTGATAGAAGAGGACTCTATTGAAGAATTCCCATACCGACCCATCTATAACCTCTTCGTTCATGTTCAATCGATGGGCGATATCAGAGGAGAAACAAGCACTGAATCAGAGGAGTAGTAGATTTACTTTACTACCAATATGTCTATGTGTGTGAGTTGATTTGAACTTATGTGTTTGCTTTACTTTCTAATTTTGCTTTTAGATCTCAGTATAGTTGAGATTGAGCATAGAATGTTGATTTTCAGAGTTTAGAGTGTTGTGACTTGGATTGCGATGCTGAATTGATGTATTAATGTTGAGAAAATACCAAACTTATGTGTGTTGTGTAACATGTATTGTAACCCTTGGATTTTATATAAAGTTGTGATGTTTTTGTTGTGAATGTTTATTTGTGTCAGTAAATCATTTAATCACTTAAATTTATGTTTAGAATGATTGAACAATGTCGACGAGGCTTGAAATTGAACGAAATCACAAAAATCTAGAAATTAAACTAATTTTGAAAATCTCGCCGACATTGCCATCGACACCGCCGACGGCGGATTTTTCTCGAGACTTAGGCTATTTAATTCAATAGAGCTCGCCAATGGCGCTGACAAACCCGCTGACAGGGAGATCTCAAAAAACACTTTTAACTGCAATTTTGACAAGTTAACTGCCACTATTCATCATCCCCTTCCTCTTAAAAAATAAAAATTTCGATCTAGGGTTTGAAGATCTTTGATTTGGGGCAATTTCAAGGCTTTTAGATACTAGATTTTATCATCTCTCAGTAAGAGCTTCATTCCAACCTAAGAATATTTGATTTTCACCTTAAATTTCATTTACATTGAGGAGATCTGAAAAAATTGAGAATGTGGAGAAAATATTATTGTTATAAATGTTAGTGTTGTAGTTTGAAATTTTCATGTGTAGTTATAATAGACTTTGATTAGTATTTTGTAAAATTGTAATGTGATGTAATTTTTATATTTGTATTTTAATGTATTTGTAATTGTTTTTATTTAGTATTGTGATGTGTTAGTTAAATATTGTGTTTGTATAATATTTAGTTTTGTACTTATTTCAAAATTTCAATACCCAGCAAATTCTCTAATGCTTTATATGTATAGAAAGCTCATAATATTACAGACCAGTTAAAGTAAAAGTTTTGAGAAGGAACTGCAAAAATTTCAGATAAATGAAAATGCCTAAAGTACTGAGGCATGATTTATATTTTGAATTTTTCTTTCCACCTGTATCATTCCATATTAAAAAATTTAAGTTTTGGGGAGGGAAGAAAAATATTAACTATTATATGTTCTTAATTTAAATATTTTCAAAAATTATTAATATTATTTTTTTGTAGTGAATTTAATTTAGATAACTATATTTTGTAGATATTTAAATATTATGGAAGATTTAAAGGAAGATTTTTGTAAGAGAATTTATTTTGTAGATTAAGATATTTAGTATAAGAGAATAAGACTATAGTTAACTATTTAAAGTAAAGAAAACTATATTTTAAAATACTAAGAATCTTAAAAATTCATTTGAGAAGAAAAGATTGGGGCTTAATGATGTAAAAGATATGAAATACTTATAAGGTAAGCATTTGAGAAGAAAAGATTGGGATTCAATGATGTGAAAATTATGAAATATTTATGAGGTAAGCAATTAGAAGAAAAGATTGGGGCTCAATGATGTAAAAACTATGAAATATCTATAAGGTAAAGGAGTGTTTTGAGTTTCAAATTTAGGAAAAGAAAAGTGAAGTTCAAAATTATTAAAGGCTATCCAGATATAGTAATCTTCACTTGAAAAGAAAAAGAAAAGATTGACAAAAAACTCTGAAAAGAAAAGAAAAATATATAGTATTGAAAGCAATCTAAATGAAAAAATATATATAAGTGAGGAGAAGCTTGAGGAGATGCCTAATTAAAAATTGGCTTCACTTGGACCTACCTAAAGGGAAAACCTAAATACATTCCTGAACTTATATTTATGGAATAATATCTTTTACTAGTAATGTTCTCATGAAGTTTCTATCATTTGAATATTTTAAGTGACTTGATATTACAACATATAGTCATTCTTGAAATGAATATAAAACTAGAACTCTTAAACTTGATGACTAGATAGTCTTGTACCTACAGAGTTAATTTAATTACTTAATTTTTTTCTGAAAATCTCACTATGGTATTTACTTAAATCAAACTTATAGTATTTTTGAATTAAAACTTTACCACATTAGATCATAACTTTTATGTAGTACTAAAATTATTTGAGGACAAGTAATAGTTAAGTTTTGGAGATTTTGACCAAAGGAAAATATGTTGAGATTTTCATACCTATTTTACACTGATTTTGATGATGTTGCACTTTAAAGAAAGGTATTTTTGATATTTTGTTGCAGGTATGTTGAATTATGGTCATTGGAGAAAAAACATGCAAAAGGAGTGAATTTAGAGCAAAAAGGACAAAAATAATGAAGATTTGATCTTAGGTGCCGACGACGGCGACGATAGGTTTTTCCTGAGATTCTAGAATTAAATATTCTAGAAGGCTGCCGACGACGCCATCGAGGCCACCGACGGTGAGCACGTCGGTTCTCTCAACAGATGCATTAAATGTGGACGATTTTTGAAGGGACGCTTGGGAAACTCTTGAAAACTCTTCTATAACTTTAAAAGAAACATTTGGAGGCCGAAAAAGGTAGTATCCATGGGTGTCCACGTGTGTCCATGGATGTCCACCTGTGTCCACTAAGTCTTTGTTGTTTGTGGTGCCCATTAGAGTGTCGAGAGTGGTTAGTATTGTGAGGAATTCTTCGAGAGATTGTAAGAGTGGAAGAAAAGTGAGAGATTTCTTCCTCCTTGCCGCTTGAAAGGAGAATTCTGTGTGTTGTAATGAAAGGAAGAGATTCAGAGGAACTTCGAGGAGTTTGCTTGGGGAGGAATTAAAGANTTGAAAGTTGGGTGCAAATAAATAGGGAAATAAAAATTATCGGGCGTAGAGTTGGAGATTTTAGAGTAACAGACTAAAATCCTCAATTTGGTCCTATCATTTGGGTGCTAAAGTGTAGAAGTTATCCCTCAGGCGAGGGGAACGTGGGAGCTCCAAAGTGAGAGTCGGTATCTTTGGAGATGTTAGCCCTTAGGTGAGGGGAACGTGGGAGCTCCGAAGTGAGAGCCGGTATCCTCTCAGCCTAGCCGCAGATTCAGTAACCAAGCATAGGATTAGTCAATGTTCTTTATGCCTGGTCCGAAGCGTAAAGAATAAGTATACTCCTATTTAGCACAATACAATTTGAACTGATTCAATTTATCCGTTCACTTAAATTTCTTGACAAGGAGAAGGATGTTTTCTTACATTTTGAACTTCACATTATAAACTTTATTAGTAAAATAAGTTAATTGTTTATTAAAATTATATTTTTATTTTATTGAACTTAACATTAGAAAATTTATTAGTAGAATTAGTTGATTGAGAGTTTATTAAAATTACATTTTTATTTTAATTGCATATTAGTGACGAATATGCAATTTGAACTATATTGTTGTGATTAAGTATTGATTTTTTAAATCTTAGTTCGTAGCCTCTGATATTACTATTTGTGGGATCGATATCCAGGACTCCATTAGAGCCTTGTATTACTTGAGCGAAACGTATACTTGCGTTAATAAGTGTGACTTTGCAATTATTGAAAATTTTATACACATCTTTATCAAATTTATAACCGTTATCAAGCTTTTTGTATCATTGTCGGGAATTTAAATCTTCTAGCAACAGTATCAAATTCTTGTATTTTTAGCATATGTAAAGTCGTTGTCAGTAAATTTGGTTTTCATAAATTTTGAAGAGGTTTTTTAGGCACCCATTGGCTTAATTGGTTGTTATAACTACAATGGATGAAAATTATCATGAAAGGATGCATCTTTTGAGGAAATACATCGAATCTAGACATATTTTGAAGAGAAACCAAGGCACCTTTTGAAAAATTATAAAAGAAAGAAGATTGGGACTTTGAAAGAGGTCCTGAAATATTGGAAAGTTTTGAAAGTTCTCATTTGGGGAGTTAGCTCAAAAAGATTTTCAAGCATAACTTTTACTTTTATTTTACCCTTTTTGTTATTTTATTTTGAGTGATTGTAATAAGAAGAGAATCAAAGGAACTTCAAGAGTTTGGTGGAGGACTTGAGATAAGTTTTTATCTTCCTATTTTGAGACTATTTTTTTGTTTTAATTGAGCTGTTGGTTTGACAATGATTTCTTCTTTTAAACTAAAGTGTGGTTTTGTTTTCTCCATAGATTCTGTTTGGTGGAGGATTTGAGATAAGTTTTTATCTTTTTTTTTAAACTACTTTTGGTTTTAATTGTGACTTCGTTATTTGAGATAAGTTTTATCTTTTATTTTAGACTACTTTTGGTTTTAATTGAGACTTATTGTTGATAAGTTTTTATGTTTCTGTTTTGAGACTACTTTTGGTTTTAATTGAGACTTGTTGTTGGTTTGACTGTTTGGCGGAGGACTTGAGTTAAGTTTTTATCTTTCTTTTTTGAGACTACTTTTGGTTTTAAATGAGACTTTTTGTTGTTTGACAATGATTTTTAGTGTAGTTTTGTTTTCTCCATGAATTCTGAGTAGTTTTCTTTATCTTTCTTCTTAAAATGAGAACATTTGTTTTAGACTACTTTTAGTTTAAATTGAGACTTGTTGTTGGTTTGACAATGATTTCTACTTTTAAACTAAAGTGTGGGTTTTAATTGAGACTTGTTGTTGGTTTGACAATGATTTCTACTTTTAAACGAAAGTGTGGTTTCTTTAATCGAGACTTGTTGTTAGTTTGACAATGATTTCTTCTTTTAAATTAAAGTGTTGTTTTTCTCCATGGATTCTGAGTAGTTTTCTTTATCTTTCTTCTTAAAATGATAGGTAATTAAGTTTCTCCATGGATTCTGAGTAGTTTTCTTTATCTTTCTCCTTAAAATGATAAGTAATTAAAGTGATGGATGGTCCATGGATTATGAGTAGTTTTCTTTATCTTTCTTCTTAAAATGATAAGTAATTAAGTTTTGAATGGAGATTCTGTTTGGTGGAGGATTTGAGATAAGTTTTTATCTTTTTTTTTAAACTACTTTTGGTTTTAATTGTGACTTCGTTATTTGAGATAAGTTTTATCTTTTATTTTAGACTACTTTTGGTTTTAATTGAGACTTATTGTTGATAAGTTTTTATGTTTCTGTTTTGAGACTACTTTTGGTTTTAATTGAGACTTGTTGTTGGTTTGACTGTTTGGCGGAGGACTTGAGTTAAGTTTTTATCTTTCTTTTTTGAGACTACTTTTGGTTTTAAATGAGACTTTTTGTTGTTTGACAATGATTTTTAGTGTAGTTTTGTTTTCTCCATGAATTCTGAGTAGTTTTCTTTATCTTTCTTCTTAAAATGAGAACATTTGTTTTAGACTACTTTTAGTTTAAATTGAGACTTGTTGTTGGTTTGACAATGATTTCTACTTTTAAACTAAAGTGTGGGTTTTAATTGAGACTTGTTGTTGGTTTGACAATGATTTCTACTTTTAAACGAAAGTGTGGTTTCTTTAATCGAGACTTGTTGTTAGTTTGACAATGATTTCTTCTTTTAAATTAAAGTGTTGTTTTTCTCCATGGATTCTGAGTAGTTTTCTTTATCTTTCTTCTTAAAATGATAGGTAATTAAGTTTCTCCATGGATTCTGAGTAGTTTTCTTTATCTTTCTCCTTAAAATGATAAGTAATTAAAGTGATGGATGGTCCATGGATTATGAGTAGTTTTCTTTATCTTTCTTCTTAAAATGATAAGTAATTAAGTTTTGAATGGAGTCCATGGATTCTGAGTAGTTTTCTTTATCTTTCTTCTTAAAATGATAAGTAATTAAGTTTTTTTATGGAAGTTGTGGAAAGTATTGATCTTCAATGATGGAAGAAGTTGTGATGATTTAAGTCAATGCACTTCATTTACTTCTTGATTTGGCCAATCCAGATGTTAAAATTTATTGTGACAACATGTAAGAACAAGGCTGGTATTGTCTCAGTCAACAATTGAAAAGAATCACATGAGGTTGTATGAATGAGAATGTAGTTCATATGATTGAGTGCAAATAAATAAAGAAATATTCATTGAAGGGTGTAGAGTTAGAGGACTTTAAAGTGACAGTTTAAAGCCCCCAACTTGGTATATCGTTTTAGGTTCTGATACGAGAATGTTAGCCCCCAGGTGGGAGAATTGATAAAACTCTAGAGTGAGAGCTAGTATCTTCCATGCCTAGCCGTTCTTTAGAACTATTCAAACTTTAAAGTAGTCAATGTTCATTATAGCTCATTAGTAAAGTTAAAGAATATTATTGCTCCTATTTG
Source organism: Phalaenopsis hybrid cultivar (assembly GCA_002079205.1). Taxonomy (NCBI): domain Eukaryota; kingdom Viridiplantae; phylum Streptophyta; class Magnoliopsida; order Asparagales; family Orchidaceae; genus Phalaenopsis; species Phalaenopsis hybrid cultivar. Next base: position 220,269 of record JXCR01146743.1, on the reverse strand, counting down.
GCACAACACAATTTGCATACTTCCACAACATAATTCCTATACTTATTACTGATTCATAACAAGAAGAAAGATATTTTCATAATTAGTGTTTTTCTTCTACAAAAAGTTTAGTTATCTTTTTAAACATTGTTTATTGTTCTATCAAAATATTGAAAATACCAAAAATATTTAAATTTTCATTACTGCAAAAATCAGAGTGCCAAGGGTATTTTTGTAATTTTGGCAAAATTGAGTGTATTTTGGAAATTTTAGAATTTTTGGGTGAATTTGGGCAATTTGGGTATTTTGAAATGGTTTGAAATGATTTTTGAACAAAATTGAGTATTTTTTGGTGAATTTGGGAATTTCAACCAAATTTAGGGCTTCAAGGGCATTTAGGTAATTTGGGTGGATTTAGGGGCAATAGGCTAGGTTGGACATTTTGGTAGAATTGGGGAACCAACCACCCTGTATGAGCTATAGACCAATGAAATCTGCATTTGGATCCTCCATGTACTGGTCTTAGCTAAACCCTAGCCTAGGGCTAGTGGGTCTAGAGGACCATCTACATGAGTCTCCCAAAAGATTAAGGGGTCAAAGTCAACAATTTTGGATTTTAGAATTGTGGGCGAATATGGGTGATAGTGAGTGTAGTGAGTGAACAAGCTCCAGACCAACACCTAAAGTCAACCCTAAGGTCAATCAGTCATACGGGGACTCATCTTGAGCTCCCTCATACTGATCCCACCTACTAAGTGCTAGAGGTTAGGACCAATATGTGGAACTTCAAGTTGAGCATGGAGGAATTTAGAGTTTCTAATGATGGAGCTCCTTTTCCAGTTTTTTATGAATAGTCAACAGAAAAATTCTATAGCTAGAACTTAGGCAACTAAAGAGGAAGAACTAAATCTTAACCAAAAATGAGGTCAACAAACATACCCCCAATAGGTGTGGCATGCCGGACAAGCACACCGCGCGTAATCGCATTGACCGACAAGATCAACAAAACCAACACAGAATCCTAAGTCAATAGACCTAGAAAGGAGCATAGAATTTGAGTGCTAGTTGTTTCCACTAGGGAATTAACAAGTAAATGTTTGATTAAAATCAAGAGGTAGAAACTCTCACTGAGGACTAGAGAGTGGGTTTCAAATTATCAAGCTTCAGGTGTTTATAGAGGATGTGATTCAGTGTGTAGGTGCTGACCCCAAGATGGGAATTGAAATTTGGGAATCAATCTCGAAAAGAAGAGTCGAAATTTAGGTACCGACCTCGAAAAAAGGTAATCAAATATTAGGTACTAACCCGAGGTGAGAGTTGAAATTTAAGTGATCAAATCTCAAAAAGAGGATGAAAAGTTAGGGACCGACCTCAAAGAGAGTGAATCAGAAGTTAGGGACTAATTCTGAAAATGAGAATTGAAATTTAAGGATAAATCTCAAAAAGAGGATCAGAAGTTAGGGGCCAATCTTGAGAAAGGGGACTCAAAAGTTAGGGACTGATTCTGAAAATGAGAATTGAATTTTAAGGATCAATCTGAAAAAGTGGATTGGAAGTTAGGGACCAACCTCGAAAAGAGGGAATCACAAGTTAAAGATTGATTCCAAAATGAGAATAGAAATTTAAGGATCAATCTCAAAAAGAGGATCAGAAGTTAGGGACCGACCTCAAAAGGAGGGCATCAAAAGTTAAGTACTAATTCCAAAATGAGAATTGAAATTTAAAGATCAATCTCAAAAAGAGGATTGGAAGTTAGGGCCCAATCTTGAGAAAAGGGACTCAAAAGTTAGGGACTGATTCTGAAAATGAGAATTGAATTTTAAGGATCATTCTCAAAAAGAGGATTGGAAGTTAGGGACCAACCTCGAAAAGACGGAATCAAAAGTTAAAGATTGATTCCAAAATGAGAATAGAAATTTAAGAATCAAACTCAAAAAGAGGATCAGAAGTTAGGGACCGACCTCAAAAGGAGGGAATCAGAAGTTAGGGACTGATTCCAAAATGAGAATTAAAATTTAGGGATCAATATCAAAAAGAGGATCAGAAGTTAGGGACCAACCTCGAAGAAGGGGAATAAGAAGTTAGGGACAAATTCCAAAATCAGAATTGAAATTTAAGGAACAATCTCAAAAAGAGAATCGGAAGTTAGGGCCGACCTCTAAAGGAGAGAATCAAAAGTTAAGGACTGATTCCAAAAATGAGAATTGAAATTTAGGGATCAATCTCAAAAAGAGGATCAGAAGTTAGAGACCGAACCAGAAAGGAGGGAATCAAAAGTTAGAGACTGATTCCAAAAATGAGAATTAAAATTTAAGGATCAATCTCAAAAAGAGGATCAAAAGCTAGGGACCGACCTCAAAATGAGAGAATTAGAAGTTAGGGACTGATTCCAAAATGAGAATTGAAATTTAAGGATCAATCTCAAAAAGAGGATTGGAAGTTAAAGACCGATCTCAAAAAAATGGAATCAGAAGTTAAGGACTGATTCTAAAAAGGAGAATTAAAATTTAGGGATCAATCTTAAAAAGAGGATCAAAAGTTAGGGAGAAACCTCGAAAAAAGAGAATCAAAACTTAAGAATTGATTCCAAAAATGAGAATTGAAATTTAAGGATCAATCTCTAAAAGAGGATCGGAAGTTAAGGACCGACCTCAAAAGGAGGGAATTAGAAGTTAAGGACTGATTCAAAAAATGAGAATTAAAATTTAGGGATTAATCTCAAAAAGAGGATCATAAGTTAGGGACCGACATCAAAAGGAGGGAATCAGAAGTTAAGCACTGATTCCAAAAATGAGAATTGAAATTTAAGGATCAATCTCAAAAAGAGGATCAGAAGTTAGGGACCGACCTCAAAAAGAAGAAATCAGAAGTTAAGGACTAATTCCAAAAATGAGAATTAAAATTTATGGATCAATCTCAAAAAGAGGATTGGAAGTTAGGGACCGACCTCGAAAGGAGGGAGTCAGAAGTAAAGGACTGATTCCAAAAATGAGAATTGAAATATAAGGATCAATCTCAAAAAGAGCATCCGAAGTCAAGGACTGACCTCAAAAAGAGGGAAACAAAAGTTAAGGACTGATTCCAAAATGAGAATTGAGATCAATCTCAAAAAGAAGATTGAAAGTTAGGGACCGATCTATGAAGGAGGGAATCAGAAGTTAAGGACTGATTCCACAAATGAGAATTAAAATTTAAGGATCAATCTCAAAAAGAGGATCGAAAGTTAGGGACTGACCTCAAATGGGAGGAATCAGAAGTTAAGGACTGATTCCAAAAATGAGAATTGAAATTTAAGGATCAATCTCAAAAAGAGTATTGGAAGTTAGGGACCAATCTCGAAAGAAGGGAATCAGAAGTTAAGGACTGATTCCAAAAATGAGAACTAAAATTTATAATGGGTTTATGTGTTAAACCCACAGATATGTGTCATGTGAAAAGATTAACATAGGTGAGGAAGATATGAGAAATTTTTTGAGATTTGGTGCAGACAAGGACAGTCGTGTTGTGCGAGCAAAGAGTAAGAGACCTCAAAATCGAGAGAAACAACTCTAACAGATTTAATTTCTTTTTTCTTATTTTTTTATCACATTTAATTTTCAAAATATTTTTTCCAAAATTTATTTTTTTTGTTGATTATTTTGAAAAGAGTGTTTTATTTGAACTTTATTATTAAGTTTTCATTGTTTTGTTCTTTGTTCATTGTAGTTCAAAACCAACATATGGTTCCGTGGCTTTTATCCACCACACAAAAGGGCAATTGAGCAAACAAACAAAATTCTAGAAAATATTTCTTTAATCTGCTCCAACATGTATTACAAATTGAGTACAGGCCAAAGCCTCAAAAAGGTACAATATGTTGAATGCATCAAAGTACATCTAGAAAACATCTCATGCTGTGTACATATCACAAGCTGAGCATATCTTATACATATGTCATTATCTCTACTTGGTTGAATTCCAGTACAAAAAGGTTTCCTCTGAGTGTCCATCTCTGGTGGGGTGAGCTCTTGATCGAGCTAACCTACTAAACCACGCTCCAGGACAAAAGTTCCATTTGCATGTGTTTAGAGGTGCAACCCTCTCATAGCTCGTATGGCAGTAGGTCTTCCAACTCCGGATCTAGTTAAAATCCATATGGCATTTTGCTTTCATCCATTCTTTGGAAAGTTACAGACACCCTACGGCGTTGTACCCCTGGAATGCAATGTTTAGCGACGTCTGCTCCATTTCCTTTAAGAACGAGCACTGAACCCACTGATGGTGGAATCTCCACAAATCCTTTAAACTCACCGGGGCCAATCACATCTATTTCTTTTTTTGAATAAAATGTTGCTTTTTCTCATGAAAGTGACCGTGCAGAAAGGCCTCACAAAATGGTGATGGTCAATATGCAGGGTATGCAGTCACCTTTATCATAGTTGGTGTTTGGGTCTAAAGCTTAATCTCAGGAATTCAAGACCCAAATATTGATAAGGATGACAACTACTATGCTAAAGCACAAGTTATAAGGTGTCTCCTCGATTAGAGTTCATGAGGTCATAGTAAGCTTAGAGAAAATTGTGGATTTCTTCAACCCACTGTCCCCAGCAATTTCAATATGAGTTTTTGGTCATTTGAGCACATTCTAGTTTTTTACTTTCATCTACTTTTTTTTTGAAGGGGAGTTATGATAATATGCATAAGCTAGATGTGGAAATACTTGCAGAAAGAATTGAAGGCCACCCTAGAGAATCAAGTTCAATTTTTAGTGATAATCTTCATTAGGAGACTAAAGGGATAGATAATATTCTTCAAGACAAACTTTTTAGCATTGGCTCAGTGAACTTGGAGAGTGAAATAACTTTAACCCATTGACATGCAAAAAAAGGTGCAATTTTATTTATACATTTTATGCTTAAATTTTGTGATATTACACTTTAAAGAAATGTATTTTCATGTTTTTAGGCATTTGGAGCAAAAAGGAGAAAAATGAAAGAAATTTGGAGTCAAAATGCAGTTTTTCAGCATCCTAGCGCCAGAGTAGCCAGAATTGCTGCTAGAGGCGCCAAAATCCAGAGAACGGCACTCAAATCCAATAAACAGGCACCGGAACATGCGTCAGAGGTGCCAAAGATGACTTAAGATGGATTGTGGTGGTTATTGAGTATTTTTTAAGGGGTTCTAGGAGGCTCCAAGCAATTCAAACATCCAATGGAGTGACTCAATGCATCTAGATGCTTTGGAAAGGTTCTTGAATGAAGAGATATGTCTCTTGGACGAAGAGATTTGTCTCTTGATGTGAAGAGGTGTGAATCTGGGGAAAAAGAATAGAATTTTGAATTCCTTTGAAGACAAGACTGGTGCCCCAATTAAAAGAGGACTCTAAGAGGTCTTTTAGGAGGCATGAGGTGTGGTGTGTTGAGAGTGTGAGGATTTTGCGTGGGAGGTCTTGAAGAGAAGAGTTAGGTTTTGGAGAGGATTTTCTTCTAGAGTTGTAAGAGGAGAGAGAAAGTGAGAAATTTCTTCTTCATTGCATTTCTAAGAGAGAAGTGAGTGTGATTGTAAAGGGAGAAAGTGCTTAAAGGGAACTTCAATGGATTTGTTCAAGGAGGAGTGTGAGATAGGTTGTGTTATTTCCTTTCTTTATTTTTTAAACTTGTTTTTATATATATAATCCATGTTTTATTATATCCTTCTCATGAACTTTGAGTATTGTTCTTTGTCCTTCTCCCTACAATGATATATGGTTTTGTGAAGAATTAATATTGTTGTGCAAGATTTTAAATGTCAATAAATTGTGATGGTTTAAATCATTTAGAGAAAGTTCTACAATGATGTGAAAAAATGAATTTATTATTAAATTGAGAAAAAATTCAATTCATGCTTGTAGGAGGAATCGTAATTGGGTATAAAATTTCAAAAAATAATATGGAAGTAGATCCATCAAAAATTCAAGTTATAACTAACCTACCTCCACCTACTACTATAAGAGGAGTTAAAAGTTTTAGGACATGCTGGTTTTTAAAGACGATATATAAATAATTTTTTCAAAAATTACAAAGCATTTATGGCAACTTTAGAGAAAGATACAAAATTTGATTTTAATCAAGAGTGCCTTAATGTCTTTGAAACTTTCAAGAAAAAATTAATCACAGCCCGTGTAATTATTTCACTTGATTGGGAGAAACCATTTGAGCTAATGTGTGATGCAGTTGATTATGAAATTGGAGTTGTTTTAGGACAGAGATATGACAAAATTTTTAAAGTTATATATTATACTAGTAAAACTTTAAATGATGCTTAAATTAATGATACCACAACTGAAAGAGAGTTATTAGCAATTGTTTATAATTTTATTAAATTTAGGTTAAATTTAATTGGAGCTAAATGTGTTGTGCGGACTAAATACTCTGCTATAAAATATTTAATGCAAAAGAAGGATGTGAAACCAAGATTAATTAGATGGGTACTTCTTATGCAAGAATTTGATTTTGTAGTAATAGATATGAAAGGATATGATAATCAAATAGCTGATCATTTATCTAGGCTGGAACAAGAAGAAACATTTGACTTGAAAGAGAAATTAATCAATTTTTTCCGGATGAACAACTATATACTATTATAGAATGGGAAATACCATGGTATGCAGATATTGCGAACTACATTTTTAGTGGTATTTTACTATATGGATTGACAAAGCCATAAGAGAGGAAATTTATTCATGATGCAAAATTTCACTTTTGGGATGACTCATATTTATATATACAATGCAAAGATTTAGTTATGTGGTGGTTTGTGCCTTACGAAGAGATTGAAAAATCATTCAAAAATGTCATGATTCTGAATTTGAGGGTCATTTTGGAATTAATAGAACTATTCACAAAATTTTATAATCTAGATTTTATTGGCCTACTCTATTTAGGGATGTTAATATATATATATATATATATATATATATATATATATATA
>JXCR01146743.1:175258-212915 GCA_002079205.1 Phalaenopsis hybrid cultivar | reverse complement strand
TCCTTAGAGAAACTTCCATCAGTATTAGCCTTCAGCCATCCCTTAAGTGGGGGGGTCCAAAGGACCAAATTAGGATTGCTTACCTTCATATTGATCCCACTGGGCATCCAAATCTAGAAAATATTGGGAAATTTCTGATGCATTATAATCTTTTGCAGATAGGAAGTACAATTTAAAACCACTACCTTTTCCATAGGTTTCATACTTTCATACTTAGCTTGATTTCTGCACATCCAAATGAACCATGCCACAACACAAGGAATGATTATCATTTTAGCTTCCAGCCACTCCTTCCAGCAATCAAAAAAGTTCTGCCNAAATTTCTGATGCATTATAATCTTTTGCAGATAGGAAGTGCAATTTAAGACCACTACCTTTTCCATAGGTTTTATACTTTCATACTTAACTTGATTTCTGCATGTCCAAATGAACCATGCCACAACATAAGGAATCATTATCATATTAGCTTCCAACCACTCCTTCCAGCAAACCAAAAAATTATGCCAACTGACATTCAGAGTATTAATGCTGAGCTGATTCAACAGACCAGACCAAACCTTTTGGGAGAAGNTTTCTGCACATCCAAATGAACCATGCCACAACACAAGGAATGATTATCATTTTAGCTTCCAGCCAGTCCTTCTAGCAATCCAAAAAAGTTCTGTCAACTGACTTTGAGAGTATCAATGCTGAGCTAATTCAACAGACCAAACCAAACCCTTTGGGAGAAACTACAGGAGAAAAATAAATGTTCCAGACTTTCTTCATTCTTACTACACAGCCAGCAGCAAGAGGGACCCCTAAGCCCTTTCAATTTAAAAATATCATCACATGGTAGGAAAGAATTCCACAGCCTCCAGCAAAAAAAGGACATAGAAGGTGTCAACCACTTCCCCCAAATAAATTTCCCCCACATTACAGGTTGCCAATGAAACAATTGCTGGAAAATGTAAGCTGAAAATTTTTGTGAGGGAGCTTATATAGTGATGATTCTATCTTTTTCTCCAGGATTGATTTTATTTTTCTTCACCCAATACATTTGCTCTTCAGTTAAGATGGTTGCCAGCAAATTGCAATTCCATTGATTTTCAGTCCAGAATTCCTTCACTTTAGTTCCAGAGTTTGGATTGGAGGTGTCAATTCTTTCCCATTCCAAATCCATTTATCTAGCCAGAAATTAATTTTTCCTTCTCCAAGTTCCCAAATAAACAGATCCTCAGCTTTATGCCTCACCTCTAAAAGTTTAGTCCAAAGCCTGGAATCCCCAACTTTCTTCTCAGCCAAGATAGGGTGGATAGTCCTGCAGTATTTCCCCTTCATAAACAAAGCCCAAAGAATATCTTGGGCTCTAAACTTTATCCAGAGTTTACAACGATTAATCACACTAAGATGCTGAAAATCCTTAAAGCCTAAACCGCCTACATGTAGAGGCTTACACAATTTATGCCAAGCTAACCAATGAAATTGTTTCTTCTAACCAGCAGAAAGAAATTTATTAGACATTCTGCCAAGCCTTATCCGAGTCCCCTTCTTCATAGTAAACATCTGAAGAGCATAGGATGGGATAGAAGTTAAGATGCTTTTGACAAGAGTGATCTCACCTCCATTAGATAGGAAATAATTTGTCCAACATTGAAGTTGTTTCTGAATTTGATCAATTACCCCATTGAATTGAGTTTGTTCAGTTCTCCCTTTTATTAATTGAACACCAAGATAATTGATAGGTAAAGAGGATAAGCTAAATCTAGTATGTTGTGCCATCCATTGATTAATCTGTGGAAGAGTATGAGAGCTAGTAAAAAATTTGACATTTTTGTTTGTTAAGATACATACCAGATGATCTTTGGAAGTGTTTTAGTAGTTGATTGAGAGACTTTACTGCATTTTTGGTAGCCTTAGAGAAAATGATTATATCATCTGCATAGGACAGATGACTCAAACTAATATTGGATCTGTGCTGATAGTCCAAATGTGGAGAAGATAGTAACTTTTGATTAAGAAGCCTAGAAAGATAATCCATAGCCAAAATAAAGATAGTAGGGGACAAGGGATCTCCTTGTTTAATTCCCCTAGTGGCATTGAAGATACCTTGGCTCTTGTCATTAATTAAGATAGAATGGTTGTTGCGAATGAGCCATCTTCTAATCAGATTGACAAAGTCTCCAGAGAAGCCCCTAACATTCAAGGTATCCAAAATAAAATTTCAGTTAATAGTATCATAGGATTTTTGAATATCCAATTTCATAATGAGATTGCTGCCTCTACATTTTCTGTCTAGATCTAGTAGCAGTTCTTGGGCCAAAAGGATGTTATTAGATATTTGCCTTTCTTTCACAAAAGCCATCTGATTCTTGCTTATAAGCTGTTGAAGATGAGGTTGGAGTCTGGTGCTTATAATCTTGCTGATAACTTTAGAAATGACATTAGTTAGGTTGATTGGTCTAAAATCTCCCCATCTTATCCTGCTGGAATTTTTAGGAATCAAGGTTATAGTGGAAGCAGTAAAGTAATTAGGGGGATCAATACCTCTAACGAAGCTTTGCACAACATCAACAAACTCCCACATATGATATTCCAAGTGGCTTTATAAAATTTTGCAGTGAAGCCATCAGGGCCAGCTACCTTATGGTCATCAAAAGAGTCCAAGGCAGCTTTAATTTCACCTTCCAAAGGAGTGGTATTTAGATTCAGATTGTGGACATAATCTTTGCAATCAGAGAATGTATTTATCTTGATTTTAGTTCTAGAAGGGGACTGCTCCTTAAAGATATTTTGAAAGTAATTTACAGCATCTTGGGCAATATTCTCAAGATCAGTCAGCACATGGCCAGCAGAGTCCTGAATAAATAAAATCATGTTGTTTTTCCTTCTGAAGTTAATGCGGGCATGGTAATAACTTGAGTTTTTATCTCCTTCCATAAATTTGGTAACAGCAGCTTTCTGCTTCAGAAAACATTCAGTGTAACTGGTATGGAGTAACAGCTCTTCATTGGCTTTATGGAGGTCAACTTCAGAAATCAAACCCCTTTGGAAACTATCTTTCATGTTAATCACTTTACTTTGAGCTTTAATCAAGTTCTCATGTATGTTACCAATAGTGTCCCAATTCCACTTCCTCAGCTTAGCTGCCACCTTCTTTTGGAGTTTCCACAGATTTATCCAGGGATTAGTATCACCTTCAGACCTCCAAACCTTACCTACTACATCCATAAATTGAGGGTGGAGGGTCCACATGTTCTGAAACCTGAAAGGAGCTATCAATGGGCTTTCAGCGTTTTTGATTGTGCATAGGAGGGGCCTATGGTCAGAACCTTCCATGGCCAAATGACAAATGACAGTGAATGGGGATGTTTGAACCCATTTTGAGTTACCAAGCTTTCTATCAAGTCTTTCCCCNCACCATGAAGTAGGAGAGCAAGAGGGGTGGGGGGCCTTGTTGCAACAGAAATGGAGTTAGTATAAAGGCCATATCTGGCAAGCCAATTAGTAGGTTGGTTTCCTGCTCTGTAGATAAAAGACATATTGACTTAAAACAGCTTGTTGAGATTGCCAATTTTCTGTTTCCAATGTATATGATGCTAAGAGGCAACTATTTAGTGTTGAGGAAAGTAATCAGTTGAATAGAGTCCACCTCAATCCACAGTTTATACCATGCATCTTTCAGTACAAAGGTATGGGCTCAGTAAACAGTAATAAGCTCAGCTTCCAGAGCATCATGGGCCTCATTAAGAGCATGAAAGAATAACAAGAATTTGCTCGAGGAATATCAGAAACCCCCCACCCTAGCACCCCATTCATAAAAGCTACCATCAGTATTAATCTTCATGGTATGTTGATTAAGGGGTTGCCAAATAACTTTCTCAATCTTGTTATGACTTTTGGTTACAATAGTATGAGGCAAACTGATATTAGGGAAGTTGTTATGTTAATTCAGCTTGTTTAAGTAAGAAGCACAGTTTCTAGTAACCTTGGAATGATGAATAGGCTTGTCTTCATGTTTTCTGCTGTTTTTGCACATCTATAAGAATAAAAGGGATAGAATCGCCTTTCTTACTTTTCCAGCTGTGCCATCCATCTTTGAGATTGCACCAGTCCTTATCCAAGCCCTTAACTTTAATCTTAGTAAGAAGTGCCTTCCACACCTCTTTAGCAAACTCACAGTTAAAGAAGAGGTGGTTGTTTTCCTCCTCAAATATCTTGCAAAGATAACATTTAGAAAGCCCTCTCAAACCCTTAAGTTTAAGAATATCATCAGTTGGTAGCATATTGTTGAAGAACCTCCAATAAAAGAATGATATAGAGGGGGATAAATATTTGTTCCAAATGGCATCACCCCAAGGGACTTGATCCCAATAGTAAAGTTTGGCTTAGATGACTTTAGTCAAACTTTGGTTACCATAGCTATGCCAGATAATTCTGTCTTTCCTACCCTTATCAAAAACAATCTTAGTAACTTGAGATAGGTGGGGCTCCTGTAGAGCTTAGTAACAAACCAGGAAGTCCCCCTCCCAAAGATCATAAACTGAAAGGTGAGGGTTAAAATCAGAGGGGGGAGCCCCTAGCCAGTCTTTAGGACACCAATGGTCTAGCCAAAAGTTCACTTGACCATTCCCCAAATCCCAAATGTACATTTCTTCAGCAAGGTGTCTAATTTTAAGCTAATTAGTCCAAATTCTAGAGTTCCCCAGCTTTTTGGAGATGAGAGATGGGTGTTGTCCCTTGCAGTATTTTCTTTTCATGAACTTAGCCCATATGGAATTTGGACTCTGAAATTGATCAACAACTTGCAAAAATTAAACTGTGTGATTTATTGAAGTCCCTTGAACCCCATCTCACCTGCCATGTTAGGTTTTGCTACNATATATATATATATATTTGCAGTAAGCCATGTATAAAAGTGGATTGAAGCAATAGCCTTACCTCGTTGTTATGAGTGTTTCAAAATTTTTTACTCAAAAATATTTTTGCAAGATTTTGAATGCCAAGAGTAATCATTACTGATGGAGGATCTCATTTTATGAATAAAAAACATAAAAATTTGGCTGAAAAGTATGATATTATACATAGGATTGCAAGTGCTTATCATCCTTAGACTAGTGGTCTAGTAGAAGTATTTGATAGTCAAATTAAAAGTAACTTGGAAAAAACTGCAAATCCTAATTAAATGGATTGGTCTGCTAGATTAGATACTACATTATAGGCTTATAGGGTAGTTTATAAAACACATATAGAAATGCCTCCATATAGATTAATTTTTTGGAAGACTTGTCACTTACCAGTATAATTGAAGCATAAAGCTTATTGGGATATTAAGAATTTTAATTTTAATCTGAAAGATGCTGGTGAGAAAATATTGTTACAATTGAATGAGCTTAAAAAAATTAGGAATGAATCTTATGATAATGCTAGGATTTATAAGGAGAAAATGAAAGAATGACATGATCGAAATATAATAAAAAAGGAAGCTAAACCTGGACAGGAAGTTTTACTATGCAATACAAGATTGAAATTATTCCCTGGAAAACTTAAGTCTAGCTGGATAGGGTCATTCACTATTGTAAGAGTTTACCCCTATGGAGTTGTTAATATTGAAGATCCCAAAACTGGAAAGATATTTAAAGTAAATGGGCACAAACTGAAACCATAATTTGATGGTCAAAGGTCAAACTTTAAAGAGACTATAATGTTGGGTCACCTAGAGTAAAGACTTGGAATTTCAAGCTGATGATATTCAACAAAGCGCTTTGTGGGAGGCAACCAATATTTATTTTTATTATTGATTCGAATATGTTTTTATAAGTAGTATTATATATATCTTTATTTATGCTTTCTTTATGAATTTTTTGTACTTGAGAGACTTGCATATTAAGAAAATACATTAAAACATCTTTAATTATTGAATTATATGGAATATTTGAGAGTTATTTGGTGTTAAAGAAAAACGGTGCAAAAATCTAAATTGGCGCCAGAATTGGCACCATAGGCACCATTTTACAGAGAGTTGGGGCCAGAAGTGCCATAAATCAGCGTCAGAAGCAACGCGGTTACTGGGATGATTTTAAACAATTCTAAAAGTGGTTTTGGGCTACTTTTGACGGATTTTCTTCCTAGTAACTCCCAAAATATGTATTTTGGAGTTATTTAAGAGTGGAAAACAAAAAGGAAGTCACCATTTTCAAATTGTATGGCTTTCAAATCCGAAGAAACTTCTAGATATGGAATTTTCATTAGAAGAAAGTTCATCAGTTTCCTTGGTCACTTTACTGATTTTCATGCTTTAATTGTAAAGTATGTTTTGGGTTTGATTATAAACGGATCGACTTATGATCTGGGACATCCATCTACCATATTCATATTATGTAGCCGGTCACAAGTGCATATGAAAGTTAGGAAAAAGTGTTTCTTCTTTAGAAGCCTATGGATCCAAAGGTTTTTTGCAATTGCATAGGAAATGGGGAAAAAAATAATATGAACATTTTTATGGACCAATCATCTGAAAATTATTCTGAGAGTTCACATGAAATTATGAAAAGGATCAAGAAAGTGGAAAAAGAGGTAAAAATTATTATGAATTCAATCAGAAACATTTCTGATATATTTGATCATTTGGATTGGAGGATGAAGGAACAATTCGAACATATCGGGTGCATAGAAGGAGGTATGGTGTGTATGTTTAAGATAAATTTTTGGTTTGAAGAAGATTCAACAGATAAATTTCCTCACTTACCTTTTTACAACTTATACATTTACTACCAATCCATGGGAAATATTCAAGAAGATGAAAGTGATGAAGATATTTAAACCCTCTAAAGTACGGAATTCGTAATAATGATTGCATTTGTGTGTTAGGTGTTTGTATTGGATTTACTTTATTTTCATTGTTGAACTTTATATGTGTCATATGTTAAGTATTTGATATTTAGTCTTTAGCGTTAGTTTGTATGGTGCGATTTTGACGCTGAATTTGATGTATTGATTTGAAAAATGTTGGTTTGTAATCATGTGAATTTTATATATATATGTTAGTCTTGTGTTTCTTGCGAAAATATATTGTTAGAAGATTGATTAGTTATTAATATTAGTGTTAATTTAAGTTAATTAAAGGTTGACGTAGTTTTTATACAACAGATTTTAAAAGAAAACTAAATCTAAAATTTTTTGTGTTGGCGCCAATTTCCCGAAAACGCCCAAAATTCCTTAAAACTGCAAAAGTCCACTGAAATAGCCCATTTTTACTGCTTGGGTCATCTCCTACCTCTAGACTAAGAAAGACTTGGAGAGGTTTTGATGCAAGATGATTTATTAACTTGAAGGCTCAGCATAATTATAATGCTTAGATGGGTATAAGAAATCTGATTCAAAAGCGTGCATTCTCAAACCCGGGAGGAGATAATTGAAAGGTTGATCATTACTCAAAATTGGGAGATTTTTTGCTACTTCACTGCAGTGGCAATTGTTCCTATTATTCATGAATTCTATGACAGTCTTCAGATGACTTCTAATGAGCACGTTTATGTTAGAGGTAAGAATGTTGAATTTACTCGAGAAAGGATCAATGCACTATATAGGCTGCGGAACGAATTTCATTGTGAGTATTCTGCATTTGTGATTTCTAACTCATCACTTGATGAAGTAATTTCATATATTACTGATGAAATGGGATAATGGAAAATAATGAATAATCACAAAGTAAATTTCTCCACTTCCATGTTAAATGAGCAATCTCAAGCATGGTGATACACCAAAAATATATGTATTTTTAGACCCATATTTTATACTCATTTTTGGTGATATTGCACTCTAATGGAAGGTATTTTTTATAATTTTTTGCAGGTTTTTGATTTTTAAGACTTGAAGCATAAAGGAAAAAAATGGAATTTGGAGTCAAAATGGCATTTTTGAAGAAATACTCAGTGCCGACGGCGCAAAGAGCAGCACCGACGGCGCAGACTTACATAACAGATGGTAGATTTTACTCAGTGCTGATGGCACCATTTGACAGAGAGCAGCGAATTAAATTATGGACCACTAACGCAGACGGTGCCAGAATGGGCGTCGATGGTGCCAATGTTGGTTCAGACCCTGTTTCTAGAAGATTCGACAAATTTGGATGTTTTTTGAAGATTTTTTGGATGCACCTATTAGAGAACCAACTTTAAGCTCTATTTGGTGCCAAAATTGATCAGAAAAGGGGCTCCTTCTCATTCCTCCTTGCTCTTTTTTGCCACACCTCGCCTCCATACACTTTTTCTATCTTCATTCCACCACCATTCAGGAGTCTATTAGTGATTGTTTTTTAAGAGTTTAGAGTTTTTGTGATGAGATTAAGTGTGAATTCTTCTCTGAGAGTATTGGAGAAGGAGAAAAGTGAGAGATTTCTTCTTCCTACTTTTTTTAAGAGAGGCTACAAGGGATTTTCTTTGAAAAAAAGTTTCAAATAAGTGTTGTTTGTTTATTAGTGTTTTATGAACTTTCTTTTATATATAAAATTTGAGTTTTGTTATATCTTTCTCATGAAGTCTGAGTAGTTTCCTTTATCTTTCTCTCTACTCCGAGATATGGTGAAATAAAGAGATAATATAGATGTGTCAATATTAAGATATAAAATAAATTGTGATTGTTTTTCAACTTTGAACTTAATTTAATTTTTAATCTGGCCAATCGAATTGTTAAAATGTGTTGTGAAACATATGATTTGAGATATGAAGTATGAGTTCTACAATAAAGTAAGGATCACATTTGATTCCATGGAGGAGTATTTTGTTCATGGAATTAAGTGCAAATAGATAGGGAAATATACATTATTGGGTGTAGAATTGGAGATATTAGGGTGATAGCCCCAATTTGGTCTTAGTGTTTAAAAACTAAAGCGAGAGTTAGCCTTCAGGTGAAGGGAAGTAGATAGGTAAATATTCTTTGTTAAGTGTAGAATTGGAGAATCTTTAGGGTGACAGACTAAAATCACCAATTCGGTTAATATACTTTGTTGGGTGTAGAATTGGATATTTCTAGGGTGACAGACTAAAAATCCCCAATTCGATATTAGTGTTTAAAAACTAATGCGAGAGTTAGCCTTCAGGTGAAGGGAAGTGGGAGCTCTGGAGTGGGAGCCAGTATCCTCCTGGCCTAGCCACGGATTTAGGGACTAAACCTGGGATTAGCCAATGATTTTCTATAACACTGTCACAAGGTAGAGAATTAAAGTTGCTCTTATTTGGCACAATATATATGAAAACCATTATCTCATCTCATTTTACAAAAATGTCATTGTAGTGGGAAAGATGTTTTTTCACATAAGAAATCTTCATCACATAAACATAGTTTAGTAGTTTAGTAGTTTCTGTTTAAAATTTGCATTTCAGTTTTATTAATAGTTAAATAATTTAGTTTTAATAATAACTCAGCATTCGAAATTAGTGCAGTAATTTTATTTTACTTTTTGTGAATTTCCTAATAAATTTATCTTTTCAAATTTTAACCTTCCCCGTGGGATCGATATTCAGGGCTTAAATAGAAAGTCCTTTATTACTTGATAACGATATATATACTTGCGTAGAATCCCAACATTAATTGCTTAAATTTCTTAATCATAAATATTGCATCAAGCTTTTGGCATTGTTAGATAGTGGAGTCAAACTTATATAAATTTTACACAACTATATTTTCTAGAATTACATGACATTACTTTATTTCTGCGAAACTACTTTCAGCCAATCACCTTAGCAAAGTAACCAAAGAGAGAGTAGTATTAAATTTTTGCATACAACAAATGAAGGTTGTTGATATTGGTTCTCTCATTCTGCATAATGCTTAGAGTATTGCTAGGAGTGAAACCACTAGTAGTATAGATTACCCTGCCCTAATTTTTACCTTATGTGAACAATCAGGAGTAGAGTTTGATAACGATGAAGAAATGTTACAACCACTTAAACCCATTGGAAAACCCACTATTCATATATTTGATTCATTTATTTGTTCTACAGCTGGGAGATAGACCTTCTACATCAGCTGTAGGACCATCTACTTCCAGTACTTTTTCACTTGAAAATATTATGGAATAGTTAATGATTCAACAATCAGATATAGTAGCAATAAAGGCCAGAATAGGTGGTTCAGAATCAAGGAGAGCTCATAATGATGATTATCAGTAGAGAAGAGTTCAACATGATATTGCATATCAAAAGGCTATGGTTAGATATCTTAGGAGTGATCATACTGTAGAATTTCCTAAAAGCCCTTGTTTTACGCCTTATGTGCAAGAAAACTTTGAAGATTTTGAAGAAGAAGAAGAAGAGGAGGAAGATAATGAATGATGATTTGTTTGGGTTTATCTGTTTTCATTTGTTGTTGTTTTTTTATTTTATTGTTATTGTGATGATTTGGACAATTTATGTGTTTTATATGGGGTATTATTAAACTTGTTTGTGTGTTTAGATGTAAATTGTATATTTTTGTTTCAGCATTGTTTATTTCTTTAATTTACTGCATATGTTTTTAATTCACATTTTCATAGTAAATCTTGTTGATATATTATGTTTCATTTTGATGCTTTAAAGCCTGTACTGTTTAAATTAGTACCTGCAATGTGTCAGAGCTAAGTTTCAAGTTTAGAAACTTTTATAAGTTAGTCTTATTTTTATATCATTACTAATTTCTTTCCACCTAATATTTTTTATACTGAATGTTTTACCTTTTATTAAAAAAATTAAGTTTGGGGGAAAGAAAATTTTCTTTAGAAAAGAAGTAAAGTAAATTTTATTTGCCCTCAATTACCTATATTTTTTTAAAAAAAAATTAATATAACATGACCTTTGGAGAGCATTTTCTTTTAGAGTTGTAAGGTGAGAGGTGAAGTGAGATCTTTCTTCTTCATTGCATTTCGAAGAGAGAGTTGAGTGTGATTATAAAAAGAGAAAGTGCTTAAAGATAACTTCAAGGGATTTGCTTGAGGGGGAGAGTGAGATAAGTTGTGTTCTTTTCTTTCTTTATTTTGTAAACTTGTTTATATATATATAATCCATGTTTACTCGTATCATTCTCATGAATTTTGAGTAGTCTTCTTTACCCCTCTCCCTACAGTGAGATATGATTTTGTGAACAATTAATATTGTTTTGCAAGGTTTTAAATGTCAATAAATTGTGATGATTCAAACTCTAATCTTCATTTACTTTTAGATCTGTCAATTGAAATGTTAAAATTTGTTGAGAAACATATGATTCAAAAGGGTTATGCTTTCTACAATAAGGTAAGAATCACATTCAATTTCATAGATGAGAATATAGTTCATGGGGTCGAGTGCAAATAAATAGGGAAATATAATTTGATAGTCATGGAATTGAAGATTTTAGGTTGACAGATTAAAATCCTCAATTTGGTCCAGTTGCTGGAAACTAAAGTGAGATTGTTAGCTTTCATGGGAATAAGAAGTGGGAGCTCTTGAGTGGGAGCTAATATCCTCTCAACCTAACCCCGGATTTAGGGACCAAACTCTAGATTAACCAATGTTCATTATGTACTTGAGAGATGGTAAAGAATACGATTACTCCTCTTTGGCACAATACAATTTTTTATATAATTTTAAAAGATTTTAATTACTACACTAACCAAGAACTCATTGTAAAGAGAAAATCTGCTTTCATAAATTTGAACTCTTCATTATAAAACTTTATTTAGTCTTAATAAGTTTAACATTGAAGTTTAGAAAATAGTTTAGTTAACTTATTTCTTTTAGCTACATTTTATTTAACATACATTAATTTACTTTAGATTTATTTTTCTTAATTAAGTTTTTATAGTTTGAATATTGTGTTTTACATTATAACTATAAGAATTTACATCTTCATGTGGGATCGATACTCAGGACTTCATTAGAGCCCTTTATTACATGAGTGATACATATACTTGCGTAATTATTAGGTTTTGCAGCTTAAAGATTTTAAAATATACAACTATTTAAATTGAAGTGATTTTTAATGTGATTGAACTATATATTTATTAATTGTTCTATTGTGTGTGTGTTGTATTATTGAAAGATATTAACAATACATACACAAAAAATACCACATCACCCACTTAATGAAGTAGTCAACAACCAAGTTGATGAACATCCATTGACTGATAGCTATCATAAATAATACAATGATGTCCACCCTTCATTGGGAGAAATATTATGGGCTTAGAAGTGATGTGAGTTCTACTAGAAGTGCATACATAAGGTTAAAGTGTAATTGATAAATTTTATATTTTTGTATGATATCAAATGCATATTTCTTGTTCTTTGGCCAGTAAAATCCTTGTCTCAATATTTTTAGGGTGAGAGCTCTACTACTAATGTGCTCCTCTTTTACATCTGAATGGACCTCATGTATAGTGTAATCAGCTTTGAATGTTGGAAGAAATTTAAGGCATAAACTAAAGAAATCTTTCTTATATAGTTTGTCTCAGATGATGATGCGTTGGTGACCATACAACGGAGGTGAACCAACATATTAGCATCTTCGAAAAATGCCCCTCCATAGAGGAAGGAGATGGTGGATTCCATCAAAGCTAACTTTCATTACTCATCTACAAATAGTTTTACCCAAAGGATTTGGATATAGAGAAACTTTCTCTCCTCAGTGCACCTTCTTTTGAAGGGACTCATATTTTCAAAGTTACAAGCTTGAAGAGGGCATCAGCCCAGGTGTTCTGCAACCAAAGTCTGTGGACAACTTGATACATTTTCATAAGGGCAAAAAGCATCTTTATTAGGTCAAGATACTGCACAAGTTGTAAGTTGTGGGCAACAAAGTCCCCCTTTATTTGTGATTTGACAAGATGGGAGTTAGTGTGGATGACCATGTTTTGCATTTCACAGTCAACGATGATTTTAAGCCCAATGACGAGGGCTTCATATTATGCAACATTATTGTTGGTTGGAAATTTTAGACATAGTCCATACTCCATGATGTCCAGTTGTGGGAAAATTAGTAAAATTCTAGCATAAGGTTTAGACATCCCGAATAATCCATCAACATACAGAGTTCACTGGATTATTTTATTTGAGAAATAAGCTGCACATCAAATGTAAGTAAAATGCACTAGACCACAGGATCGGCCAGTACTTATGACTTGATGCTTAGTCAGAATAGGTAGCAAATGTTAAACTCTCTCAAATTCACTCAATATTTAATTTAACTTTTAATGCTTTTGGTCTTTCCAGAATAGCCTTCAAGTAGAGTTATGTGTGGGCGCCAATGGTGCAGGCCTAGAAGTATATATGTAGTCTCATTACTAGGAATATAAGTTCTAGTACATTCTTGCGTGCCAATGGTTAGTGACTCTTCATGTTGGAGAGGATCTTGCTGACGTAGTAGACTGGAAGTTGACTAAGTTTTCCTTTCTGCTCAAGACATAGCTTTTCACGTGTGGTGAAATAGCCATGTTGATATGATTCATCTCCTATTGCATGTGCTTAGAAAGGAGGGGCAAAAGAAGTCAGATATGTCTTGAGTTGCTCAAAAGCAGCTATGAAATTCATCATCCTACTAGAAACTAAAATTTCAAGCACCCCTAAGTATATTGAAGAATGATGGGTGCTTTTCTCCAAAATGAGCTAAGAAGTAGGATATGGAGGCTATGTTACCATTCAAGTGTTTTGTTTGCCACAATTCCAAGATGGCGAACATGAATCTAAATTTATTTTTTATGTGACCTGAAAGTGCACTTAGTTGTGTCGAGCCTCAAGTCATAAATACAAAGTCAGGAGTACTCTAAATGAAAGATGTGTTGCGATGTTTCCAATCTTTTTACATGTATATTGCTGATGTACATCTCTACAATATGCTCGAGGAGATCTTTGAAGAGCTTTTTCATGAAGCTTTAATATGTCACATTAGTCTTTTTTATCCCAAATGTTATGAGCTGGTATTAGTATTGACCCTCATCTATTTAGAAGGATGTGACATCCTAATCTCTCAGATTCATCTTTATCTGATTGTACCCAAGTAGACATCCAATAAACTGAGTTCCTAGAATGTTGACATAGCATTAACAAGTTAATTTATGCATGCGAAGGGAAAGCTATCATTGGCATGCTTTATTGAGGTCAGAATAGTTACACACATCCTCTAATGCAGCTAGCTTTCTTAACCATGAAGACATTTGCTAGCCATGCACAGTGGTGTGCATTTTGTATGAGTCTTGATTCCAGAAACTTGTTGACTTCTGGTTTGATGGTTTAAAAGTGATCTGACGTGAAGTTGTTCCTCTTTTGGATGATTGGGTTGAAATTTTGATCCATCTTTAAGCAAAGCATGATTATCTTTGGGTCGACTCCAAGCATGTCGATTGGTGTCCATGCAAAGATGTCTTCTTTTCTTTGGAGGAGATCAAAATATTCTAACCTTCGCTCAATGGAGATTAGGAAAGCAAGTTGCACGATTCGTGAAAGGTTCTTACTGGAGAGTGTAATCTGCATCAAGTCTTCTAATGGGGAAGCTCATTTTGATGCATCCTAATCTCAAAGATCAGAGCTTTTGATGTTGAGCATTATAGATGAGTATGGTTGGGCTTACCTGAGATAGCAAGATTATTTTATCTGCTAATCTCCTTGTGTGACACCGATCCTTATAGGGGTTGGAAAAATGTTCCTGAGGTGTAACACTGAAGTGATGATACTAAAGATGGAATGTAGGTGCCTCTTGAAGATGACATTATACACCAATTTTGACCTAATTTTAATGAACTAGATGGATTGATTCGTCTATCAAGAAAACTCTCTCACTACAATAGGAAGATTTATCATTCTTTTGACCACTATCGATCGATTGTTACATCTGTGTAGCGGTTTAAAATTTGCTCAAAGCTTCTCTCTGGTTAGGCCCGAACTGAGGAAGGTAGAGTAGATAAAAATATTTACAGAGGTACCAATATTAACCAGGATCCTCTTCAAGAAGTAGGGTTCACCAATTTCTGTGCTGATACCAAGAGGGTCTTGGTAAAAAACTTAAACTTCTTCCAAGTTAGAATAATCAGAAGTGATGGGCGTGAAATGTGGCTTCTTCTACGTTATTTCTCTAGGTACAGTGATAAGGACATGGTCAGATAGCAGTGGACCTCCAACAATTATTTAAAAATTGTCAATGACTTCATAACTCCCAAGTGCGAGCATTATCAGTACAAGTTTGTTTGTTCTACACAAACTTAACGAGATACCCCTATAAAACCAGGCTTTCAACTTCTTCCTTTAGCTATTTACATGCTTCAGTGGTGTGTCCGCGGCTTCGATGGAAGTTACAGTATTTCTCCTGATTTCCCAAGTAGGATTTCAGAGGGTGGGCCACTTAACAGACTCTTCTTCATGGATGGCCATCAGAATGTTGATGTGTTGAATAGTGTATACTCCTTCACTGATCGAGGCTCACATCACTAGTTTAGAGGCCAATGAGGGAAGTCATGATTCTCTTGATATTCAAACTTTATACACTGTGAGTTTTGATTGGCATCATCGATGTTGATCTTGTGCTTGCCCTTATATTACTCAAATTTCTCCTTTTCTGAGTTGATGGCCTCATAAGCATTGGTTTGTGGTTCAACATGATGGAATAGATCAACATAAGAGCAGGTTGTCTCCTTGATCAATGATGAGTAAAAAGGTCTATAGTGAAGCTCTCAAAGGAGACTCGTCTTAGCAATTCATGATCTACCCTTAGGACCTAGAGCGCCTCTGTAGAGAACCAACAAAAGTAATCCTTAAGCAAATTTCCCTTATTTTGCTGAATTTATCATAGATTGAAAGAATAGTTGATGACCCTTCGATTTGCAATGAACGGCTCCATGAATAGTCTTGAAAGCTCATTAAAAGTGTTGATAGTGTCCCCAAGAAATAGAGTTGAATTGCGTGCAACATTTAAAAGTAATAAATAAAAGTTATGTGATAAGCACTCAAAATCTCTAAAGCTAGTGGACTTAAAAGTAAAAAAAAACAGAACTAAAGTGTCAACTGCCCTTCAATATATCCCCCCAAAATTCTTTCAGCAAAGTAAACATGATATTCCAACCATCACATCCTATCAACAGACCCACAATTATCAGACCAAACCAAAAATAATATAAAAAAATACATCAACTTCCATTTGGCTGCTTCGCCTGTTCCAGCATCTGCACCACCTCCCTCATTGTCGGTCGCTCCACGCTCCTTTCCTGGACGCACAACATTCCGACGAAGAACACCTGCATCGCCTCCTCCAAAGCAATATTCGCCAACCTCCTGTCCCAAATCTTCACCACCGCCTCCTTATTCCAGTTTGTCATCATCTTCGCCCACTGCACAATATCCACACCTTCCTCCCCAAAATCTCCTACCGCCCTCTTCCCGCTAATCAGCTCCAGCAGCACAACTCCGAAGCTATATACATCGCTCTTCTCATCCACTTTCAGCGTGTACGCATACTCTGCATTAAATAAAGTAAAAATCAGTTTTTTCTTTCCATGAAAGGCTTGGATCCCAAGCAGGATTTCTATGAGTCAGTACTGTGCTGAACTAATGATGACTTTGGGTCAAAAAAATTGAAGATTAAGGCCCCATCACTTATGAAATTGATTTTTATAAAGATAAAGCTGAATTCTTTGGCCCACCTGATTTGTGTATTGAAAGAATAGCCTTGACTGTTTATGCAGAACAGTTTGATGAGTTCAAGGATGACCATGCAGGCCGGTATATGACCATGTTTATGTAAATATATAAGGACAATTTCTGGTGCAGTGCTTTGGAAGAAGAGGAACAAATATTTTGTTTTGGGATATAGTACATGTCGAGAACTTTTGCGTCCTATTGTAAGTTTGTCTACCTTATCAGAAAATAAATTTTGGCTGTTTATGAGATGGCTTGAAATATGACAACAATGTATTATTTACAGTTCCTCACTCGGAACAGTTTGATTTTGTTAGAGTGATTATTTTTTTCTTTCCTAAATTGAAGAGTCCCGAGCACCACACCGACCGCACATTTGATTTATCAAACTTAATGTTTTATGTGAAAACTATCTTTCTTCTTTAGTCCTCGTAAATACAATCGTAATTTTTAAAATATATAAATCATCTAAAAGCAAACAAATAAGCCAAAATTTAAGTACGAACCCCTACCTTTTTTACTTGTAGTTCAAGTGATTTGAATCATATTAGTTCATCTTCTATATAATTATGAGCATGCGAATGCGATCAGGTTTTCTAATTATTAAAGAAACACTCATGAACCAATATATGAAGGAGCTCACAACTCATGAATAATCTGCACAAGTATCATTTATAAGACTTTTAACTCATTAATAATTTAAATATAGAATTTGTGTCAATAAACAAATATTTAAATGCCACTGAAACACCTTCGTTCCGACTCATATGAGGCTCTAATTGAACAGCAAAATCCTATGAGAAAATCCTCATAAATAGTTAACCACATTCATTCAAGATTTTATCCCAATGCATAATGTTATGGTGCCTGATTGTGAGAATTTCTTATATAAATTTGAAAACTCCATTCTAAGAGAATCTGAATTTTAAAATTAAACGAAATAAAAATAAAAAATAATTAAAAAAAAAGNATTAATAATTTAAATATAGAATTTGTGTCAATAAACAAATGTTTAAATGCCACTGAAACACCTTCGTTCAGACTCATATGAGGCTCTAATTGAACAGCAAAATCCTATGAGAAAATCCTCATCAATAATTAACCACATTCATTCATAATTTTATCCCAATGTATAATGTTATGGTGCCAGATTGTGAGAATTTCTTATATAATTTTGAAAACTCCATTCAAAGAGAATCCAAATTTTAAAATTAAACAAAATAAAAAAAANATTAATAATTTAAATATAGAATTTGTGTCAATAAACAAATGTTTAAATGCCACTGAAACACCTTCGTTCAGAATCATATGAGGCTCTAATTGAACAGCAAAATCCTATGAGAAAATCCTCATAAATAATTAACCACATTTATTCATAATTTTATCCCAATGTATAATGTTATGGTGCCTGAGTGTGAGAATTTCTTATATAAATTTGAAAACTCCATTCAAAGAGAATCCAAATTTTAAAATTAAACAAAATAAAAAAAAAATTACCTGGAGCAATGTAACCATATGACCCTGCAATTGCTGACATGCACTCCGAAGATCCAGAATCCCTCAAGAACTTTGCCAGTCCGAAATCAGCAACATGAGCTTCAAAACTTTCATCCAGCAATATATTGTTCGATTTCACGTCCCTATGAAGAATCAGTGGACAGCAGTCATGGTGAAGATAGCACAATCCCCTTGCTGCCTCTGTCGCGATCCTCAACCTCATCTCCCACCTCAGATACCCGCCTCTCTTTCCATGAAGCATTTCTCCTAAGCTCCCATTAGGCATATATTCATACACGAGAAGGTTTGTCTCTTTGTTCCTGCAAAAAGCAAGCAACTTTACTATATTTCTATGGCGGATCTTCCCCAACGTCTGTATCTCCGCTGTGAGCCCGTTGTCGTGGGTCGATCCTTGGCTTATTCCTAGTAATCGCTTAACGGCCACGTGCTCGCCGCTCGGCATTGTGCCCCGGTAGACAACTCCGGCGGCGCCGCTACCAATGACGCAGTTTTCCTTCAGGCAGTCGGAGATGTTGACTGCTGAGAAGTTGAGCTTCCCGAATGCTGTGAGACGCCATGATTTAGAGCTTTTACGGATAATGGAGCGAGTTTTGACGGCAACTGTGGCTGCGAAGACAACTGAGCAGGTTAAGAGGCCGAGGGCGAATAGTAGCTTGAATTTTCCAGGGAGTGATGAGTTGATTCCATCTCCGCCGTGTTGGTTTGGTGGGAAAGGAGCGATTTTTGAAAGGTTGCAGGGGTTTGTAACCAGGCCGCAAAGTAGTGAATTTCCGGCGAAGGAGNCTTATTCCTAGTAATCGCTTAACGGCCACGTGCTCGCCACTCGGCATTGTGCCCCGGTAGACAACTCCGGCGCCGCCGCTACCAATGACGCAGTTTTCCTTCAGGCAGTCGGAGATGTTGACTGCAGAGAAGTTGAGCTTCCCGAATGCGGTGAGACGCCATGATTTAGAGCTTTTACGGATAATGGAGCGAGTTTTGACGGCAACCGTGGCTGCGAAGATAACTGAGCAGGTTAGGAGGCCAAGGGCGAAGAGTAGCTTGAATTTTCCAGGGAGTGATGAGTTGATTCCATCTCCGCCGTGTTGGTTTGGTGGGAAAGGAGGGATTTTTGAAAAGTTGCAGGGGTTTGTAACCAGGCCGCAAAGCAGTGAATTTCCGGCGAAGGAANCGTGGCTGCGAAGATAACTGAGCAGGTTAGGAGGCCAAGGGCGAAGAGTAGCTTGAATTTTCCAGGGAGTGAGGAGTTGATTCCATCTCCGCCGTGTTGGTTTGGTGGGAAAGGAGGGATTTTTGAAAAGTTGCAGGGGTTTGTAACCAGGCCGCAAAGCAGTGAATTTCCGGCGAAGGAAGAGGAGTTGAAGTAGGCGAACTGGCCGGAGTCAGGGATCCGACCGGATAAGTTGTTGTGAGAGAAGTCGGCGACTGTTAGGCTCTTCATGGCAGCGATTTCGATTGGAATCCTGTAACTAAGCTGGTTTGAAGAAACGTTGAGGTAATTTAGGATTCTTAGCTGGGAAATCCTAGGAGGTATCGCTCCGATGAGCATGTTCTGGCTTAAATCGAGATAAGTGAGTTGAGAGCAGTCACCGATCTCCGGTGGGATCTCGCCGGTGAAATTGTTGACACTAAGATCGACTTTAAGCAAATGTCTCAACTTTCCGAGCTGCGTTGGGATTGCGCCGACAAGCTGGTTTCCGTTGAGAAGGAGGATTTGGAGTGCCGAGAAGTTGCCCAAGGAAGAAGGCAGGGGACCAGAAAGACGGTTGTTTGATAAGTTAAGCTGGCTGAGCATCGCTGGAGTTCTCCATTGGTCGTTGAAGATTCTCCCGGTGAGGTAATTGCTCTGCAGCTCCATCAGTGACAATTCCGGCAAATAAAGGAGGCCTCTTGGGATTGGTCCGGTGAGATAGTTCTGACCAAGACGGACTCTTGAGAGCGATCTGCACTCACCGAGATCCCCCGGCAATGGTCCAAACAAGAAGTTGTTGAGAAGGATCAAGATTGCGAGCTTGCGGCCGGCACAGAGCGCCGCCGGAATTTCCCCAGTGAGCTTGTTCGATGAAAGGTCCAATTCCCGGAGATTCCCGTTGCTGCCGAGCTCTGGCGGTATGACCCCTGTCAAGTTGTTGTGCCAGAGCTTCAGCACCTGAAGCTCCGGCAGGTCGGAGATGAACTTAGGGATTTCCCCATGAAGCCTGTTGATAAAGAGGTGAAGGAGGTTGAGCTGCCGAAGATCTGAAAGCTCCTTAGGGATCTCTCCGGTGAGAGCATTGTTTGATAGATCGAGGAACTTAAGCCTGGTAAGGTTTCCAAGCTCCGGCGGAATTACGCCGGTGAGTTGGTTGGTTTGAAGAAACAGAGTATCGAGCTTTTCAAGCTTACCCAATTGGGGTGTGATCTCGCCGTCAAGCCCACAGCTGGAAAGATCGAGATGAGTCAAATTGAACAATTTCCCAATCTCCATTGGTATTCCTCCGTCGAATTGGTTGTAGTATCCTAAAAACAGCTGTTTGAGAGAAGTCAGGTTGCCTAGCTCTGGTGGTATTCGGCCACCGAGATCATTTCCGGCAAGTGATAGAAATTCGAGTGCAGCGAAATCGCCGTAGGCCGCTGGAATGGTGCCTGAAAAGTAGTTCCCGCCGAGATCTAAATGTCGAAGCTTTGAAAGCTTGACGACTTCAACCGGTAAAGGGCCGTAGAAATTGTTGTCGTAAGCGTCAAACACCTCGATGGACGACATGGCGGCTAAGCTCCAGCTTGCGAGGGAGCCGTTTAGCTGGTTGTTTGAAATGTTGAGGAAGCCGAGGCGAGGGAGATGGGCAATGCCTGGAGGGAGGTGGCCGGAAAGAGAGTTCCCAGCGAGGGATAGATGGGCAAGAGATTGCAGTCCTGCGATTGCCGGAGAGATGAAGCCAGAGAAGTTGGAGTTAGAAAGGTCGAGAGAGAGGATGAAGCGGCCAGCAATGTCGCATTTAACCCCGGCCCATGAGCAAAAGGAGGAGGAGTTTGATGAGTTCCAGGAAGAGAGGAGGGGGTTTGGGTTGACGAAGGATTGCTTGAGAGAGAGGAGGATGGATGCTTGCTTGGCAGGGAAGGGAGGAGTGAAAGAAGAGCAGGAGGAGAGAAAGGAGGAGAAAAAAAGGAGGAAAATGATAATGGCCATGGAGAGAGACAGAGACAGAATAAGGAAGGAAGAGGAAGATATGGGAGATGGAGTATAAGAGGAGGAGAAAGAGATAAAAATGGAGGAGGTGGGGGCATTGGGCTTGGCTTCTGGCTTGCTTTCTCTTCTTTTGTTGAAGAGGGGAAGGAGAAAGCAAAAGCGTTTTGAGTGCTCCTACTGCGGAGCAAAAGTGGAGGGAGATGTTGAGGGCGCTGCCGACCGTTAGATTTGAGGGAGAACTTCGCTTTATTTGATTTTTAGGAATAATAATGTAATAGCTATTTTTTTTATTATTTTGGATACTTAAATAAAATTAATCTTAAGATGAACTTTTGTAGGGTTAGAGTTGGATTGAATGAATATGCAAATTGACAAGGCGAGAAGGAAAGATAGTGATGGACTTCCAAAAATATTTTGGAAGGCTTTTCTAGAATTTTATTCTTTGAAAGTGCTCCTTTCTTTTTTTTCATAGCCTTCTTGCTCAATCTACTTGCTCTTCACAGGGTTCTTCGTTCTAATTATCCTCGATCTTGAGCTAGATGTATTTGGACTCCATACAAGAAGTCTTCCATTTATTTGAACACTATAAAATCAAATAAAACTTTACTCCTTAAGAATAATACAACATTTTTGAACAAAAACAGAGCAAATATTTCTCTTACTCTCCACAATCAAGATCCCAAAACTCAAATTAACTCACTAGAATCAAGCTTCTACTCATGTGAAATACACTACTACTAGTTGAAAGGGTTACTTTTCACTGCCCAATGCCTTCTCATTAACTTTTTTTAATATAATATATATGACTTCATCTCAATTTTAGAGATCCTAAGGAATGATAACTAGCTCTTATAAATTTTTCACAATTGTTTACTTAACAAGCACCTATTTTATAGGAATATTTTAGATGAAATTAAGAAAGTTTGAAAGCTCAACTAATAAGAATCATCTTTTCTGAATGATGGTTTCTTCCCTTTTAAGCTCTCATTATAAGAAAATTATGATATTGCTTATATATAATTTATGTTCTTCCTTGGCATGTTGCTCATCATTTAGAAATTGTCTATAAACTTTAAACATATAAAAGATAATCCACCTCCCATCCTCAACAAAAAAATTTGTACACGCTTCTTTATATTATTAGAATTATATCAATGTCTAAAAAATTTCGTGAAGATAGCGGCCCAAAGAATGGGTGTGTCTGGAGGCAATACCTCGAAAGGGAGGGCGTGTTGTGGCAACGACGGCCCAAAAGAATGTGTGTACCACACGGGGGTATTGATTCAAGTGGTGAGCATACCTAGAAGACATTGGCTCAAAACGTGTGGGCATGTTGTGGAGGCATTGGTTCAAGTGTGCGAGGGTGCCGCAAGGAGCATTGACTTAAGAGAAAGATGATTCTCATTTGAGAGAATCATTCAATTGGGGTCAATGTATGAATGGGCACTCAAAAATGCAACTCAAGCATGTGATGGCGACTATGCAACATATTATGCAAATGACACTACTACACGTGCAAAGCATACACTATACAAGTTAAGTCGGTTGTTCAACCTGTTGGGTTGAGTGGGGTGGTCAACCCGGGACAATGTAGTCGACGAGCTCTGTTGGGCTGAGGCGGCCAACTGAACTAGAGTGATCAGTCAACCAAGCCAAAGTGATTGGTCAACTGGGTCGAGGGAGCCGGTCGAACCAAAGTTATTGGTCGACTGGGTCGAGGGAGCCAGTCAAACCAAAGTGGTCGGACGACTAGGCCAGGGCAGTCATTCGTACCAAGATGGCCAGTCGATCAAGCTGAGGCGGCTGGTCAAACCAAAGTGATCGGTCGACTAAGCTGGAGAGGTCGATCGAACTATAAAAAAAGTATATCGTGTCGGGGCGATCGGTTGAACTAAAGTTAAATGTGTTAAATATAACATACAACATATATCACACTAAAACATACAATGTAATGCAATCATCATGGACAATAGCAAACCATTCCCACCCTAATGTACTCACATAGAAACCTGTGGTTTAGCTTTTGGATATGTGGCATAGCCGCGTCTGGCCTTAGCGATGAATTTGGAGAACTTCGTCCTCTCATTTCTAGTAGGAGAAGTTTTTCATTGTTTGTAGGACAATCTAGCTACAAAGCTTTTATAGTCCTACAATCCCTCCTCGGTCTTATAGAATGGCCTAGCTACAAAGATTTTCCCATTCCTTAAGATTGAACTATTACAACCCCTCCAAGGAAAGTTGGAAGTGCCAAAGCCGTGGGAAATTAGGAGCCTGACTCATTAGGATTTAGGTATAGGATTTTCAATAGGAATTCACTTGGCCTCATAAAGAATTTGGCCACACATGTGCTTCCTAACCTTCAGCTTCCTTTGGAAAGTAAATGACCAATCATTAAGCCGACTAAAGTCCCTTGACCAACTAGTCTAACATGCGCGACCAAAACCCACTATGACACCACAAAGCTGACCAATCAAAAGGTGTATGGCTGGGCCAATTAGTATCATTTGACCAATCGAATCGTCTGATAACATGCAATTAATTGAGTTGGATCATGCTAGGTGGTCGATCAGACTTTCCTCTCGTGGGCGACCAAACCCACAAACACCTAGCAAAATCTATTCCTAAGGCTAGCTAAAGATTCATGGAACCTCATCAACATGGCATTTGATGTTGTGTTTCTTCACGTATGATGAAGCTCTTATATTGGTAAGAGAGATAATGTTTCAGCTAATTACTGAGCTCTGGTGTAGTTCTGATGAAGCTCCGGCAGTCCTTCACAATGTTAGGATGAAGCTCTCCAATGATGTAGGAGAGAAGAAGTCTTACTCATTGCTAGTCACACTCCTTCTCAAGAAGCTCTCCTCACACACTTAAAAAATTGTGGAGGAAAAAGCATGTTGCTTTTTATGGAGGATGGAGAAGGAGAGGAAGAAGAAGAGGAGTGTTATAAGAAAGATGCTCTTAGTCTCACTTCTCTCTAGCTCTTAACCTTAAGGCCTTCGAGAAGAAACCCTAGGAATAAGGAAGAAGAAGCTCCAAGGTAGAAGAGTTCAGCTCTTGGAGAAGGCAAAAAGTGTTGAAGGTTGTTGATAAAGGGGAATGAGGTGAAGTGATGAAGTTAAATCAGCCTCCCGATTCAAAATCCCCAAAGTGCCTCTTAATTAAGCCACAAAAGGCTAATCAAGGGTACTTGATACATGCAAAAAAGGGTTAATCCCTCTAAGCTTTTCATAATTTCAAGATGATCTCACCAACTCTAAGAAGGGCCTAAAAATTTTGCTCCAGGTGGCACACCTCCCTAAGGCTGTCAGGCTAAATTTTAAAATATTAATGGGTGAACGTAGTCATGTTGAGCTCAGGCATGGTCACACTGCTCTTCTTGTGAGGTCATCATGGTCACACCTGCTCCCTAACCGAATTATGTCAGGCTCACTATCTTGCGTGTAGTACGCTACCTTGGTCTTTGCTACCTCGAAGGTAGCCTTTGCAGGACTACGAGAGGTCCACATGGCCACAACATCCTATGTCGTAATTACATTGTGGGTTCTATCTTGTGGCATGGTCATGCTATCTTCAGGTGTGGCTACACTGAAGGCAACCAGCTCAACCAATATAGGAGGGGTCAATGTTTGTCGAAATTTTATCGGTTGAATTAATTTTAAAAAATAATTTTAATTTAATATTTATATAATTTTTTACTTTGAAAATATTATTTTAATTTGAAAAATGAAACTAAGAGATCTCATACATTTTAATAATTTAAATAACTAAGCATAATACTACAAGCAGTGCACCTACCCCGAGGAATAGACATATTACTTGTCAGTAGGCTCGATTAAAAAAACCAAAAAAAAATTATGACATTTGTTTGGTNCATCTTTTCTGAATGATGGTTTCTTCCCTTTTAAGCTCTCATTATAAGAAAATTATGATATTGCTTATATATTATTTATGTTCTTCCTTGGCATGTTGCTCATCATTTAGAAATAGTCTATAAACTTTAAACATATAAAAGATATTCCACCTCCCATCTTCAACAAAAAAATTTGTACACGCTTCTTTATATTATTAGAATTATATCAATGTCTAAAAAATTTCGTGAAAATAGCGGCCCAAAGAATGGGTGTGTCTGGAGGCAATACCCCGAAAGGGAGGGCGTGTTGTGGCAACGAAGGCCCAAAAGAATGAGTGTACCACACGGGGGTATTGATTCAAGTGGTGAGCGTACCTAGAAGACATTGGCTCAAAACGTGTGGGCATGTTGTGGAGGCATTGGTTCAAGTGTGCGAGTGTGCCGCAAGGAGCATTGACTTAAGAGAAAGATGATTCTCATTTGAGAGAATCATTCAATTGGGGTCAATGTATGAATGGGCAAAAAAAAATGCAACTCAAGCATGTGATGGCGACTATGCAACATATTATGCAAATGACACTACTACACGTGCAAAGCATACGCTATACAAGTTAAGTCGGTTGTTCAACCTGTTGGGTTGAGTGGGGTAGTCAACCTGGGACAATGTAGTCGACGAGCTCTGTTGGGCTGAGGTGGCCAACTGAACTAGAGTGATCAGTCAACCAAGCCAAAGTGATTGGTCAACTGAGTCGAGGGAGCCGGTCGAACCAAAGTTATTGGTCGACTGGGTCGAGGGAGCCAGTCGAACCAAAGTGGTCAGACGACTAGGCCAGGGCAGTCATTCGTACCAAGATAGCCAGTCGATCAAGCTGAGGCGGCTAGTCAAATCAAAGTGATCGGTCGACTAAGCTGGAGAGGTCGATTGAACTATAAAAAAAGTATATCGTGTCGGGGCGGTCGGTTGAACTAAAGTTAAATGTGTTAAATATAACATACAACATATATCACACTAAAACATACAATGTAATGCAATCATCATGGACAATAGCAAACCATTCCCACTCTAATGTACTCACATAGAAACCTGTGGTTTAGCTTTTGGATATCTGGCATAGCCGCGTCTGGCCCTAGCGATGAATTTGGAGAACTTCGTCCTCTCATTTCTAGTAGGAGAAGTTTTTCATTGTTTGTGGGACAATCTAGCTACAAATCTTTTATAGTCCTACAATCCCTCCTCAGTCTTATAGAATGGCCTAGCTACAAAGCTTTTCTCATTCCTTAAGATTGAACTATTACAACCCCTCCAAGGAAAGTTGGAAGTGCCAAAGCCGTGGGAAATTAGGAGCCTGACTCATTAGGATCTAGGTATAGGATTTTCAATAGGAATTCACTTGGCTTCATAAAGAATTTGGCCACACATGTGCTTCCTAACCTTCAGCTTCCTCTGGAAAGTAAATGACAAATCATTAAGCCGACTAAAGTCCCTTGACCAACTAGTCTAACATGCGCGACCAAAACCCACTATGACACCACAAAGCTGACCAATCAAAAGGTGTATGGCTGGGCCAATTAGTATCATTTCACCAATCGAATCGTCTGATAACATGCAATTAATTGAGTTGGATCATACTAGGTGGTCGATCAGACTTTCCTCTCGTGGGCGACCAAACCCACAAACACCTAGCAAAATCTATTCCTAAGGCTAGCTAAAGATTCATGGAACCTCATCAACATGGCATTTGATGTTGTGTTTCTTCACGTATGATGAAGCTCTTATATTGGTAAGAGATATAATATTTCAGCCAATTACTAAGCTCCGGTGTAGTTCTGATGAAGCTCCGGCAGTCCTTCCCATTGTTAGGATGAAGCTCTCCAATGATGTAGGAGAGAAGAAGTCTTACTCATTGCTAGTCACACTCCTCCTCAAGAAGCTCTCCTCACACACTTAAAAAATTGTGGAGGAAAAAGCATATTGCTTTTTATGGAGGATGGAGAAGGAGAGGAAGAAGAAGAGGAGTGTTATAAGAAAGATGCCCTTAGTCTCACTTCTCTCTAGCTCTTAACCTTAAGGCCTTCGAGAAGAAACCCTAGGAATAAGGAAGAAGAAGCTCCAAGGTAGAAGAGTTCAGCTCTTGGAGAAGGCAAAAAGTGTTGAAGGTTGTTGATAAAAGAGAATGAGGTGAAGTGATGAAGTTAAATCAGCCTCCCGATGCAAAATCCCCAAAGTGCATCTTAATTAAGCCACAAAAGGCTAATCAACGGTACTTGATACATGCAAAAAAGGGTTAATCCCTCTAAGCTTTTCATAATTTCAAGATGATCTCACCAACTCTAAGAAGGGCCTAAAAATTTTGCTCCAGGTGGCACACCTCCCTAAGGCTGTCAGGCTAAATTTTAAAATATTAATGGGTGAACGTAGTCATGTTGAGCTCAGGCATGGTCACACTGCTCTTCTTGTGAGGTCATCATGGTCACACCTGCTCCCTAACCGAATTATGTCAGGCTCACTATCTTGCGTGTAGTACGCTACCTTGGTCTTTGCTACCTCGAAGGTAGCCTTTGCAGGACTACGAGAGGTCCACATGGCCACAACATCCTATGTCGTAATTACATTGTGGGTTCTATCTTGTGGCATGGTCATGCTATCTTCAGGTGTGGCTACACTGAAGGCAGCCAGCTCAACCAATATAGGAGGGGTCAATGTTTGTCGAAATTTTATCGGTTGAATTAATTTCAAAAAATAATTTTAATTTAATATTTATACAATTTTTTACTTTGAAAATATTATTTTAATTTGAAAAATGAAACTAAGAGATCTCATACATTTTAATAGTTTAAATAACTAAGCATAAGACTACAAGCAGGCACCTACCCCGAGGAATAGGCATATTACTTGCCAGTAGGCTCGATTAAAAAAACCAAAAAAAAATTATGCATTTGTTTGGCCTACAAATCTTTTATGTGTGACCGATAAGTTCCCCTACCTAATAAAAAAATTTGATAATGTTATTACTTAGGTTTCAAGCTCTCTATAAGAGCAGACTTCTATAGTTAATTATATCATGAGTGACCGAAGTCACTTAAGAAAACTCTCGATAATGATCAGAGGTCTTTGTCTTCAAGATTTCAAAGTTTATGATTTCAAGCTTGGACAAAGAAAAAAAAAGGGGGGAGAGGACAAAATAGGAACAATTATTTAGGAGTCAAAATGAGGGAAGATTAGGGGATGTCACGAATCCTGAGGAGAACTTCGGTGACTTCCCAAACTATCCAATTGTTTAGCTTCAATTTGAAGATGAAATTATTTGATGTTTCAATCTTGCCAATTTATTATTTAGGGATTACATCTGCATGATATCTGATCATGCAAATAGCTTGGAAGATAGGAGGGGGTTATGTCGTATCAAATACGACCTATGAATACTAAGAGAGTTAGGACTTATGATGCACGATATGATTGTGAATGAGCCTACAATATGAGGTGAGGACTTATGTCGCACTAGGCAGACGACATAGAAGTCCTATGGATTAGTTATTCAAGTCTAAAGAATGGTTTTGCTAATGTAGACCTTGTTTGATGTCGGGTCTTGATTCATCCGTGGAAGTTTTCTGCCATCTTCTTACAGCTTGTTCTTGACTTAATGATTTCAGGTTTAGGTTTTGGTGTAAACATGCAATTAATGTTGGGTCTCATGGCCTGTCGCTTGCGTTCTATCATATTCTCTACTATTGTCTACTTTAGGGCCCTTGCAAGTATTATAAATGCTGAGTTAAAAATAATAAAAAGATGTAGTAAATATGCAGTAAAGCCTAGTAAATGTAAAATAAACATGCATACCCGGGATTCTTACCGCTGCTTCAGGGTTAATACAACATCATATAGTAATGTGCCAGAGATTTAAAATGAGTCGCGAAAAAATCAAGGAAAGCTTAAAAAATTTGTAATAAAACCGAGTGAATGAAAAAAAATACGATGTCACAGATAGAAGATCGAGGCAGGGTATAAGAATTTAAGTTTGGGGTGGGCTTGGAGTTGGGTTGTGTGCTTTATAATACAACCTTGGATAAAAAGCACCATCAAACAATCTAAGGAGGGCAATTTTTGGCCCAAGGAGGGCAATTTTTGGCCTCAATCAAAGTGATTCACAAGTAAACTTTTGTAGGATTTCATAAAAAATTCTTTAGTTTGTTATGCATGTAGAATTTACTTAGCAGTAAAAAGTAGCAATGTCATGGGAAAAGTATATGTATTTTTTTGTTATGTCATATGTAAGTATTTTGGAAAAATAAATAGTTCATGAATCTTTCACCTCAGTTGGGCTAGATCTGTCAACAACCTAAGAAAGCAAGGGACAACTCCTCACTGAGAGTTGGTGAATAGTGTTGTCGGTTCTGCCCTCCCCTTTGTAAGGGTCATTGAAGCAGGAGACACTATCCTCATGCCCACTTTTAGCACACATAAGCATTATCATAATCGCCCTTACTACCAAGACTATCCACTTATACTAGTCTGACAATCCATATGTGGCATTANTTGGTGAATAGTGTTGTCGGTTCTGCCCTCCCCTTTGTAAGGGTCATTGAAGCAGGAGACACTATCCTCATGTCCCACTCTTAGCACACATAAGCATTATCATAATCGCCCTTAATACCAAGACTATCCAACTTATACTAGTCTGACAATCCATATGTGGCATTCAAAACTTCCCCAATTGCCCATTAGGAGCTAGACACTTTATTCAAGGCCCATACCCTAGGCGTTAGGTTTTACTGTAGGATAGGTAGTGACGGGATTTTCATTAATAATTTAAATTGATAGGGCCCCGAGTCATATCTTGGTGGGTCCCTAAAATTTTTTAAAAAGATTTTCTTTAAAATATTTAGGTAAGCTCAAATGTCTTGTCCTCTAAAATGTTCCAAGATCTTGTAAAGGTGTTCGAGGAGTGACCCTAAACAGCTTTAGAANAGGTAGTGACGGGATTTTCATTAATAATTTAAATTGATAGGGCCCCGAGTCATATCTTGGTGGGTCCCTAAATTTTTTAAAAAGATTTTCTTTAAAATATTTAGGTAAGCTCAAATGTCCTGTCCTCTAAAATGTTCCAAGATCTTGTAAAGGTGTTCGGGGAGTGACCCTAAACAGCCTTAGAATCTCCTTTACCATTTCAAGTTCATTTGGTATTACTATATTGTTGAATTAATCGACCCTGATTAAGTTAAATTTTAATTACAATGTTTTGAATTACACTTAAGTTTCATCTTTCAATTAACCCATGAGCAAGACAAGTAGTCACTTCTTTGGTGTTATGTTTGAGAGTTATGTGGGTAGTCACCCCTAAAGGTAAACTTAATTGCTTAAGGAATTTTTTTCTCTCTTCTCAATTGGGCTTGAGCTTGTAGAGTTTTAGGAATTTTTATGATAACTTATGTTTAATTTTATAATCCTCTCCATATGATGTGAAATGAAGCCTAGCTCACTACCAAGCATTTGGATCTTTTAAGGATAAGTTTGTAATTTTGAAAAACTTCTTTGAAATGTAATTAATTGTTATCGAAAGATTGAATTATGCTTATCCATTGGCTTGAGACTTCAAATCAGTGAATTATTGCCATCCTAAATTATTCCCTCTCGCAGTTGTATCATTCAAACTTAATTGTCTTCTGATCTTCAACAATTTGAATAATTACAATTATGTTCATTGGTAGAAAATAATGTGAATTGATTTCTACCCTTGTAATTAAATAATCTCAAAGGATTAACTACCAAAAATATTACCCTCTTATCCTCAATTTTGATCTAAATTTTAGTTAAAGTACAAATTCAAAAATCACAGTTTTACCCCTACGACTTGTTATCACATAACTCCTTTAGTTTAACTCAAATGACTNCCCTCTTATCCTCAATTTTGATCTAAATTTTAGTTAAAGTACAAATTCAAAAATCACAGTTTTACCCCTACGGCTTGTTATCACATAACTCCTTTAGTTTAACTCAAATGACCATGAAACTTTGTTTGCCTATTATTCATGGGTTAATTGAAACATTAGATGAGAATTTATATTTTTTTAGTATTATTTAATAATTATTTTGATCCAAAATTATGAATTTTCAACGTTAATTAATTTAATTAATCCAACCATGTTTTTTGTCCTTAGGAAAATGTTATTGTGTTTCGATGAGTCAAAGGACCACTCGGAACAATTTTCATGAATTTTTTA
This sequence comes from Phalaenopsis hybrid cultivar, assembly GCA_002079205.1. Taxonomy (NCBI): domain Eukaryota; kingdom Viridiplantae; phylum Streptophyta; class Magnoliopsida; order Asparagales; family Orchidaceae; genus Phalaenopsis; species Phalaenopsis hybrid cultivar. Next base: position 181,546 of record JXCR01146743.1, on the reverse strand, counting down.
ATTATATTTAAAATTTTATAATCTTTAGTTGATTTAAATGAATAAATGAACAAAAATATATTTTATTCTGAATTTTTTTTTATTTTTCATTAATTTCTCTGACTTCGGAGAACTCAAATAAATTTATTTTATATTTTATATTTTAATTTTATTTTTTATAATTATTTCAATAAAAATATAGAAAAATACATTTAATCATTTAAAAAACATTTTTAAAATTTTAAAAATTTGTAAAAGCATTTAAAGCTGTTTTCTTTATCAAGAAGTAATTTGACATTTTGAGATATATTTGTATTTTTGTAATCTTTAAATTTTTTTAATTAAGAAAATATCTAGAAATGAACTTTTTATTTTGACTTTAATTTTATTTTTCCTATGTGCTTCTGAACTCAAAGAGNAAGTAATTTGACATTTTGAGATATATTTGTATTTTTGTAATCTTTAAATTTTTTTAATTAAGAAAATATCTAAAAATGAACTTTTTATTTTGACTTTAATTTTATTTTTCCTATGTGCTTCTGAGCTCAAAGAACATCCCAAACTTGATTTTATATTATTTTTATTTTTATTTTATTTTCTATAAGTAAAATATAATTTCATATTAAAAAATAAATTTTCTTACTTTGAAATTTTATGGAAACATTCTAGGGTTAATTTCATTGATGAGTGGAATTTATGTGATTTTTGAGCTGTATTTACTTATTTTACTTTTTCTATTAATTTTCAAATAGAAAAATATTTAATAATNATATTAAAAAATAAATTTTCTTACTTTGAAATTTTATGGAAACATTCTAGGGTTAATTTCATTGATGAGTGGTATTTCTGTGATTTTTTAGCTGTATTTACATATTTTAATTTTTCTATTAATTTTCAAATAGAAAAATATTTAATAAAACATATTTTTATTTTAAATCCCATTTTTAATTTTCCTTTAGTCCTCTGACCACAATGAACACAACATACTTGATTTTATATTTTTTTGATTTTTATTTTATTTTTTATAGTTTTTTAATTAAAATGAAGTGAAATTCCTAGAAAACTAGGGCTTTTGATATTAAGAGTGTCCTCTGACCTCGGAAAAAACAGACAGCATCCCTAGGGTCATTAGGAATAAGCCCGAAAAATTTCATGTAATTATTNTTTATAGTTTTTTAATTAAAATGAAGTGAAATTCCTAGAAAACTAGGGCTTTTGATATTAAGAGTGTCCTCTTACCTCGAAAAAAACAGACAGCATCCTTAGGGTCATTAGGAATAAGCCCGTAAAATTTCATGTAATTATAAAATTTTTTTAATTACTTACAATTAAATTTGTCTGTGGAGTTTTTAATTAATTTAAAGTAAATTACTTAATAAATATTTTTTTTGTTTCGGTCCATTGAATTTTGTCTATTCATTGAGCACATAGCTTTTTTTTATTTTATTTTTACCAAGATATAAATTTTTTTAAGTTAAATAGCATTTTTTTTTAATTTATTTATTCATAAACCCCCTATTTATCTACTTCTCCTTGTCAGCACTGGCTGGATCATCATATCAATTGAAAATCGCGGCGCTCTTGTTTTATATATATATATATATATATACACACGCACACACACAAACAGTCATTTTATCTATGCAAAAAATATATTTTTATAATTTAAAAATTAAAATAATACTATTATTGTTGTAATATAAAAGATTTAGATTATATAATTATAAAACATAAAATTTAGATGTTAAATATATAAATACATAAAAGATTGAGTCGTAGGAATACAAATGTCACTGAATATTATTACTATTATCCTTTTGGATAAAATGAGTTCGAATCTGATATTTAAAAATGTTTGACTTCATTTTAAATCAATATGCTTTGTACGAATAACTAATCTTCCATTTCCCAGAAAATATATAACGCTCCCTTGCAGGGGACGTCATTGCACGGCTGAATTGAAGGCACGAGGTGTTATGAACATNTTATTACTATTATCCTTTTGGATAAAATGAGTTCGAATCTGATATTTAAAAATGTTTGACTTCATTTTAAATTTATATGCTTTGTACGAATAACTAATCTTCCATTTCCCAGAAAATATATAACGCTCCCTTGACGTCATTGCACGGCTGAATTGAAGGCACGCGTTGTTATGAACAGATTAACGGTCTTCGTAAGTCGACATTAAACTAGCAATATTTGGAGGAACATTTTTTTTATTTTTTTTATTTTGCATGAGGTTAGAAAAAATGCTTTAAAATGGATAAAATTTATTTTTAAGTTACAACATTTAATTAGACATAATTACAAATTGATATTAATATTAATTTTATAAACNATTTTGCATGAGGTTAGAAAAAATGCTTTAAAATGGATAAAATTTATTTTTAAGTTACAACATTTAATTAGAAATAATTACGAATTGATATTAATATGAATTTTATAAAAATCTTTAAAATTGATTATTAATTTCTCTCACAAAATAAATTAATATTATATATTATTTTATATATTATTAGATTTGGGTGAATCACATTCAAGGACAAGAGTGTCAAAAAAGAATTAAAAAAGAGAGATTTGAGAGAGAGACAGATGTATGAATAAAGTATTATGGTCATCAATTTCACCCCCAACCCCTCTTACATTTATTATTCCTCTGTTTATAAGGAACTAGAATAACTATGAAATGACAAATATACCCTGGACAATTTTCTGGTCGATCAACCTTCTTTAGTCGTCCTTTGGTTGAGTCTACCACTATGCTTTGAGAGTCGANTATGAATAAAGTATTATGGTCATCAATTTCACCCCCAACCCCTCTTACATTTATTATTCCTCTGTTTATAAGTAACTAGAATAACTATGAAATGACAAATATACCCTGGACAATTTTCTGGTCGATCAATCTTTTTTAATCGTCCTTTGGTTGAGTCTACCACTATGCTTTGAGAGTCGGTCGGGCTTTCCCCAATGCGCTTCTAAGTCAATTGGTCATCTAAGTTGGTCATCTCTCAAGTTGACCAACCCTCAAGTGGATTTTAAGTTCGTTGACCTCTAGTCCTCATTTGGTTAGTTTCTTTTTATCTTATATATTCATGTCTTGCTTGGACCTTTCAACATGTGCCTGGTCCNTCTCTCAAGTTGACCAACCCTCAAGTGGATTTTAAGTTCGTTGACCTCTAGTCCTCATTTGGTTAGTTTCTTCTTATCTTATATATTCATGTCTTGCTTGGACCTTTCAACATGTGCCTGGTCTAGGACCATATGATATGGTCAAGCACATTTTTCTTGCACATATTTAGTTGATTGAATTTCTCGTACATTAGTAAGTTAAGATGTGATAAGAATAAGAAAATTAAGTACAATGAGTGGTTAGTTGTCAACGAATGACTTTAAAGTTTTATACTTTCTAAGTTTTCGTGCAATTGATTGTTATAGATATAGGACGTATGTGTCTTTCCATATAATGCTTCGAACTAACCTTATGGTTATGTGCAAACCTTGATCCCTTTTCTTTTTTTTTTTCATTATTTCTTCTTGGTCTTGAGAGGAATTATGATGGATAACACAATGAAATCCCAACCTAATATCCCAAACAAGGCTTTGACTTNGTCTTTCCATATAATGCTTCGAACTAACCTTATGGTTATGTGCAAACCTTGATCCCTTTTCTTTTTTTTTTTTTTTCTTTATTTCTTCTTGGTCTTGAGAGGAATCATGATGGATAACACAATGAAATCCCAACCTAATATCCCAAACAAGGCTTTGACTCATGAGATGCCTTCGAAAATGAGATGAACGAAATAGCGTGAGGGCGATCGAAGAAAAAAGATAGTGGTTAAGATGAGAATAGTTTTTCCCTTAGGTCAAGTGGGCCCTTCTAGAGCTTTCCTGAACAATGTTGATCAGNTATGAGATGCCTTCGAAAATGAGATGAACGAAATAGCGTGAGGGCGATCGAAGAAAAAAGATAGTGGTTAAGCTTAGAATAGTTTTTCCCTTAGGTCAAGTGGGCCCTTCTGGAGCTTTCCTGAACAATGTTGATCATGTCACTTCGACTGAAAGTTCATCTGCCCCTCTGGAGTCTTAGTCAGGTACCAAAGTTCCATTATTAACAATGAAATTTTAACCAGGAGAGCTCATGTTATTTGAAATATTACGAGTTTAGGTATTCTTGGTTCATAAATAGTTGATAACTTTTGTTTTTCATGATGTTACAGATTCAGGTCCGTCAAGTTTGGACAAAGCTCTGGTCCTGCCAGCAAAAGAAGGAATGCGGTGGATGGAGGAGATGATGGACGTACTAGCGAGCATGGAGGAGTCGATTGTCTTAAGGGGGTTCCTCCTGAGAAACACGGAGATAAAATTTGAGAGGGTGCGGATCGCGAAGAGCCGACTCACCACCTAGACTAAATCAAATGTTCCTTCATGTGTGAGGACAATATTTAGCAAGATTTATAGGTGAGTGCCTTGTCATCTCACATGGTGAGACTATGAGATGAGATCGTTGTGGTGAAGCAAATGACCGTTGTTTTTCACCGAGAACTCGCGAACTTGCGTGATGTTCTTCAAACTTCTCAATCTAAAGTTGAGTCCAACAGTTTGGANTAAATCAAATGTTCCTTCATGTGTGAGGACAATATTTAGCAAGATTTATAGGTGAGTGCCTTGTCATCTCACGTGGTGAGACTATGAGAGGAGATCGTTGTGGTGAAGCAAATGACCGTCATTTTTCACCGAGAACTCGCGAACCTGCGTGATGTTCTTCAAACTTCTCAATCTAAAATTGAGTCCAACAGTTTGGGATAGTTTAAGTCCAAAGGATGATTCTTGTTTCGTTGGTTACTTTGATTGGGCCATGTCTCAGCTAAAATTGTATCAGACGCTTCTATTAGCTATTTCCTTCGTTCAGTCTGAGTCATGTTTGCAAGTTTATTGTATTAATTTTTTATTAATAATATAAAATTTTCAATTTTCACGCCCTTTCTTGTTATGTATATTTGGTTTTACCCTCCTAGCGATGGTTGGGAATCATTTTTACCTTTTAAAAGGGAGGCTAATAGCGATAGAATCCCTTTCTTTATCTTATATTTCACGGCTTTTTACTATGTTTCTAGACTCAAGGATTTTATGATTTTTAGCTTATTTGGTTCAACACAGATGACTAACANTGGTTTTACCCTCCTAGCGATGGTTGGGAATCATTTTTACCTTTTAAAAGGGAGGCTAATAGCGATAGAATCTCTTTCTTTATCTTGTATTTCACGGCTTTTTACTATGTTTCTAGACTCAAAGATTTTATGATTTTTAGCTTATTTGGTTCAACACAGATGACTAACGATGATGTTACTAAGGTTATGTTTGATATAGCTGCAGGTGTTCGAATAAGCAACTATGAAGTTGCCGAAGAAGAAGTGACAGTTCAAAAAGCTGGAGTGGCTAGTATAATTTAATATTTTTTTTTTTGGAAAAATTTAGACCTTAGTTTTTAATCAACAACTACAAGTAGCAAGGTATAAAGGGAAAACACAACTTTTACCTGTAGCTCTTTGAGAATGCAGACAAAAATAGTTTTACCAAACAATAAAAGCAGTGGTGCAACACCACAACGCTGCCGCACCGCCACCACAAATATACCCTATGCATCAACAAAGTTATGTCTTCAAACCTTCTGTTTTTTTTTGTTCTGTTGGTCAGTNTGACTAACAATGATGTTACTAAGGTTATGTTTGATATAGCTGCAGGTGTTCGAATAAGCAACTATGAAGTTGTCGAAGAAGAAGTGACAGTTCAAAAAGCTGGAGTGGCTAGTATAATTTATTATTTTTTTTTTTTTGGAAAAATTTAGACCTTAGTTTTTAATCAACAACTACAAGTAGCAAGGTATAAAGGGAAAACACAACTTTTACCTGCAGCTCTTTGAGAATGCAGACAAAAATAGTTTTACCAAACAATAAAAGCAGTGGTGCAACACCACAATGCTGCCGCACCGCCACCCCAAATGTACCCTATGTATCAACAAAGTTATGTCTTCAAACCTTCTGTTTTTTTTTGTTCTGTTGGTCAGGTCTAAAGGGTGATCACTTTTAGTGAGACTAAGCTAGTTTTTAATGGTCAGTTTGGGCTGAGACTCCAAATTTTTTTATGCAAGAAGTTAAGTGACATCTTCAACTTTTATGGGGTTGTTTTTGTACAGGTGATGCCAAATTCTATTGCTGGTATGATGACTTTCATGATTTTTTCTCGTCGTACAGAAATCATCTAGCCAATCGAGCTTTTCAACTACATCTTTTCCTTTCAAACATG
>JXCR01146743.1:145331-158101 GCA_002079205.1 Phalaenopsis hybrid cultivar | reverse complement strand
TGGTGGGGTATCTCTTCTAATTTTCTAAGATTAGTCAATAGGAAAGTCCTATGGCTAAACCTAGGCTACTAAAGAAATTTCTACACCTCAACCAAAAGTGAGGTCAACAAAGTGAAACTAGACCTTCAATCAGTAGAAAAAATGGACCTAGAGTTGGTTCCGAAAAAGGAGTTGGATACTATTATCGTTCCAAACCAAAGACCTTGTGAATGCTTTCCACTCCCACAGTCGGTGACCACCGTCAGCCACCCCCTAGTTGTTGCAACTAAGCCCCTTGGGGAGTCACAATGTTCGTTGCAGTACACTGAAGCATCGAAGCACCGTACGGAGCATAAATCAACATCACAGAGTCAAGAGGCATCCTACGAAGCAAAGTATGCTCGCCATTGATTCCCCATTATGAGAGTTATTATTTGATAGAGCTTCTTTCTTCAAAGAAGAACCATACAGAGCCCTTCCAAAGATAAAAGCTAGGATTGGTTTCATCTTTGTATCCCCTAAGTGAGATATTCTTTACTACATGTAAAGATTGACATAAAGATAGACCACTAACGAGGCAAAATATGAAGCTTTAATTTTAAGATTGGAAGTTGTCATCCAAAATAAAGTAATAAACTTAATATATGGAGATTCTTAGCTTAAAATTGGCTAGATGATGGTAACTTATAAGGTTCTCAAACTAGACCATCTATTTTGTCATAGAAAAATCATGAAATTATTGGATCACATCCCTACTATGATAGTTATTAAGATATCTTATTCACTTAGTGGAAAATTTAGTGACCTTACTAAGCTAGCCAAAGGATTTACCAAGGCCTAATGGGGACCCCTTGATAGTGGTGATTTAAGATATGAGGGTCCTATCAGCAGCATATTTTGATTCCTTTGAAACTACATCTTTTGGTGCTAAAGGGATAGTCATTACAACTTCTGATGAGTTATATGCTAATTGATGTTAAGCTATCATGACAAATTTAACAAAAGGGACACTCAACGATGATTGTTTCCTTGATGCTCAAACTTAAAAATGAATATTTTTTTCTCCATAATGAATGATGTGTTATATAAAGTTTATTTGAACAAATGTGATTGTACTTGTCGGCACTAAAAAGTTGGGAATTGTTAAGTTGTCGGCTGCTATGATGGATATCCTAACACCTGTCTTAATTTAATTTAATACATATATAATTTAGAAAAAAATAGTATTTTAAATTTTCAAAAATACAAGACCAAACCGATCTCATATCCCCAGTAGTTTAAATAAACGAGCCTAATATCGTAAGTAATGTATCTACCTTGAAGGATAAATACACTACTTACTAGTAATGCTCGATTAAATAAACTAAAGATTGTATGACATTCGTTTAAGTCTGCGAAACCATTTTATATTGACCGACAAATTCCCCTATTTAATACGAAGAATTAAATAGGATTTATATTAAGCTGGGTTCGGAAATGCTTCTTATAAGGGCAAGCCCCTACAGTTAATTACATCCTCGATAACCGAAGTCACCTAAGAAACCTATCGATAAAAATTAGGGGAAACTATCTTCAAAGAGGCCAAAGGATTAAGACTTTTTAACAAAATCAGACAGAGATGTGTGAATTGAGGAATAACTCAAGTTTGTAACATTTTATTGTAGAATCCAAAAAAGGAAAAACTAGGGGATGTCATAGATCCGGAGGAGAATCTCGGTGACTTCCCAAGCTATCCTATGGTTTGGCTTCAATTTCGAGGAGAAATTATTCAAGTGTTTTATCCTGCAAATTTTATTAATTAGAACTTATATTCTTGTGAAACAATCACACAAATTACCTGGAATATATAAGGATTTAGCTCGTGACAAACGACAACCTCAGAATCCTAAAGCAGGTTATGGCTTAAATTGTATAGTAGAGCTATACAAAGGCCTAAAGATAAATTAAAGATTTATGTTGCATAAGCAAAAAACCTCAAATTCCTATGGATCTTTTATTTAATTCTACATAATAGTTTAGTTGGTGAAAACATATTTTGCTGTTGAAGATGGTCATGCTGCCCACATTGCTAGCTCTAAACTCCTCGCGTAGCAAGTTTATGTTTTCTAATGTGTCAAGTCATGATGTCAAATCAAATATCCCTATGATTATGGTTCTTTAATTATTATGGGGCATATTAAAGTTGATTAGAGCGACATCGGTTAGGATCCTACGGTTCCCTCATTCCAGTACCATGACCGACCTTTTTTTTGTAAATCGACAATTACAAGAATTTGATGGTGCTACTAGAAGATTTAAATTCCAGCAACGGTGTCAAAAACTTGACTGTGGCTTTATATATATGTGTTTGATTTAATAAAGATGTATAGATATAATATTCAATAATTAAAGTCAAATTTGTCAACGCAAGTATACGTATCGCTCAAGTAATATAGGGCTCTAATGGAGTTCAAGTCGAATTTGTCAACGCAAGTATACGTATCGCTCAAGTAATATAGGGCTCTAATGGAGTCTTGTCGAATTTGTCAACGCAAGTATATGTATCGCTCAAGTAATATAGGGCTCTAATGGAGTCCTGCAGTATACGTATCGCTCAAGTAATATAGGGCTCTAATGGAGTCCTAGTTATCGATCCCACAGGGGGAAGTAGAATACTACGGACTAAAGCTTAATAAAAAGTAATACTTCAACAACAACAATGACATTCAATTTGTTTATCTGTCACTAATAGGAAATTGAAATAAGTAGATAATTTGGATAACTAATAATAGAAAGTAGGGTTTAATTGTNATATCCTATTTATTTATTCAAACCGCGGGCTGACTGGATCATCGGATCCGTCGAAAAGCCATGCGGCGCTCTTCTATTCGACGCCGCCTTCTGACTCAGCTGCCACGCGACCCGCCGTATCGTTCCAAAGGATTATCCGGCTTGATCTCCGCCGTCAATTTAATACACGCGAGAATGGACGGCATCCATTCATCGTCCCCAATGGGCTTAACCGAGAGTCGTCCATTTTAAAACCTTAATATCTCTCTCATTTTTTAATGGATTTTGATGATTATTTTTTTAAATTGTTTGTCTTGAAGAGATGAACACATCCATATGGTAAACATTCTATAAAATTAAGCCATTATAAATGGAGAGCTTGCAAAGGCTCGGGAGAGTGAGTGAGGTTATACCTTTGCTCCGAGAGGTTTAGCCTCAATCAGAGATTCTTCACACCTTCGTTGGGCCCCAAAGAGCTTAGGGATGAAGCTTCTGGCTCTGGTGTAAAGCCTATGTATGATTTCAACCACAGCCGATTTTGGGTGTTGGTTGAGAGCTATGGTAGAGGCTATTTCAGAGGGGGAATTGATAGGGGTTTGGCTTCCTTCACTGTTGTGAAGATGTAGAACCAATTTATTGGAAGTTTGGTGTTGTGTAGGTTTGAATTGAAGTTTGTCCTGGTTTCGGGCAGGAATTCAAACTCAAAATTGGATTTCTATGGTGGAATTGGAAGAGGGAAATGGATTGGAATGTACTATGGGGCTCTTAGAGAAGCTCTTTGAGGAGTTTGGGAGGCCTTGGTGAAAATTTTTTACCACACGCTATTCATGGTCGTGGGGGGGANTTCCCCAGTGAGCTTGTTCGATGAAAGGTCCAATTCCCGGAGATTCCCGTTGCTGCCGAGCTCTGGCGGTATGACCCCTGTCAAGTTGTTGTGCCAGAGCTTAAGCACCTGAAGCTCCGGCAGGTCGGAGATGAACTTAGGGATTTCCCCATGAAGCCTGTTGATAAAGAGGTGAAGGAGGTTGAGCTGCCGGAGATCTGAAAGCTCCTTAGGGATCTCTCCGGTGAGAGCATTGTTTGATAGATCGAANTTCCCCAGTGAGCTTGTTCGATGAAAGGTCCAATTCCCGGAGATTCCCGTTGCTGCCGAGCTCTGGCGGTATCACCCCTGTCAAGTTGTTGTGCCAGAGCTTCAGCACCTGAAGCTCCGGCTGGTCGGAGATGAACTTAGGGATTTCCCCATGAAGCCTGTTGATAAAGAGGTGAAGGAGGTTGAGCTGCCGAAGATCTGAAAGCTCCTTAGGGATCTCTCCGGTGAGAGCATTGTTTGATAGATCGAGGAACTTAAGCCTGGTAAGGTTTCCAAGCTCCAGCGGAATTACGCCGGTGAGTTGGTTGGTTTGAAGAAACAGAGTATCGAGCTTTTCAAGCTTACCCAATTGGGGTGTGATCTCGCCGTCAAGCCCACAGCTGGAAAGATCGAGATGAGTCAAATTGAACAATTTCCCAATCTCCATTGGTATTCCTCCGTCGAATTGGTTGTAGTATCCTAAAAACAGCTGTTTGAGAGAAGTCAGGTTGCCTAGCTCTGGTGGTATTCGGCCACCGAGATCATTTCCGGCAAGTGATAGAAATTCGAGTGCAGCGAAATCGCCGTAGGCCGCTGGAATGGTGCCTGAAAAGTAGTTCCCGCCGAGATCTAAATGTCGAAGCTTTGAAAGATTAACGACTTCAACCGGTAAAGGGCCGTAGAAATTGTTGTCGTAAGCGTCAAACACCTCGATGGACGACATGGCGGCTAAGCTCCAGCTTGCGAGGGAGCCGTTTAGCTGGTTGTTTGAAATGTTGAGGAAGCGGAGGCGAGGGAGATGGGCAATGCCTGGAGGGAGGTGGCCGGAAAGAGAGTTCCCAGCAAGGGATAGATGGGCAAGAGATTGCAGTCCTGCGATCGCAAGAGAGATGAAGCCGGAGAAGTTGGAGTTAGAAAGGTCGAGAGAGAGGATGAAGCGGCCGGCAATGTCGCATTTAACCCCGGCCCATGAGCAAAAGGAGGAGGTGTTTGATGAGTTCCAGGAAGAGAGGAGGGGGTTTGGGTTGACGAAGGATTCCTTGAGAGAGAGGAGGATGGATGCTTGCTTGGCAGGGGAGGGAGGAGTGAAAGAAGAGAAGGAGGAGAGAAAGGAGGAGAAAAAAAGGAGGAAAATCATAATGGCCATAGAGAGAGACAGAGACAGAATGAGGAAGGAAGAGGAAGATATGGGAGATGGAGTATAAGAGGAGGAGAAAGAGATAAAAATGGAGGAGGTGGGGGCATTGGGCTTGGCTTCTGGCTTGCTTTCTCTTCTTTTGTTGAAGAGGGGAAGGAGAAAGCAAAAGCGTTTTGAGTGCTCCTACTGCGGAGCAAAAGTGGAGGGAGATGTTGAGGGCGCTGCCGACCGTTAGATTTGAGGGAGAACTTCGCTTTATTTGATTTTTAGGAATAATAGGGTAATAGCTTCTTTTTAATTATTTTGGATACTTGAATAAAATTAATCTCAAGATGAACTTTTGTAGGGTTAGAGTTGGATTGAATGAATATGCAAATTGACAAGGCCAAAAGGAAAGATAATGATGGACTTCCAAAAATGTTTTGGAAGGCTTTTCTAGAATTTTATTCTTTGAAAGTGCTCCTTTCTTTTTTTTATTCATAGCATTCTTGCTCAATCTACTTGCTCTTCACTGGGTTCTTCGTTCTAATTATCCTCGATCTTGAGTTAGATGTATTTCGACTCCATACAAGAAGTCTACCATTAATTTGAACACTATAAAATCAAATAAAACTTTACTCCTTAAGAATAACACAACATTTTTGAACAAAAACAGAGCAATTATTTCTTTTACTCTCCACAGCCAAGATCCCAAAACTCAAATTAACTCACTAGAATCAAGCTTCTACTCATGTGAAATACACTAGTACTAGTTGAAAGGGTTACTTTTCACTGCCCAATGCCTTCTCATTAACTTTTTTTAATATAATATATATGACTTCATCTCAATTTTAGAGATCCTAAGAAATGATAACTAGCTCTTATAAATTTTTCACAATTGTTCACGTAACAAGCAACTATTTTATAGGAATCTTTTAGATGAAATTAAGAAAGTTTGAAAGCTCAAATAATAACAATCATCTTATTCTGAATGATGGTTTCTTCCTTTTTAAGCTCTCATTGTAAGAAAATTATGATATTGCTTATATATGATTTATGTTTTTCCTTGAAATATTGTTCATCATTTAGAAATAGTCTATAAACTTTAAACATATAAAAGATAATCCACCTCCCATCCTCAACAAAAAAATATGTACACGCTTCTATATATTGTTAGAATTATATCAATGTCTAAAAAATTACGTGAAAATAGCGGCCCAAAGAATGAGTGTGTCATTGAAGCAATGCCCCGAAAGGGCATGTGTGTTGTGGCAACGACAGACCAAAAGAATGAGTGTACCACACGGGGGCATTGATTCAAGTAGCGAGCAACCTAGAAGACATTGGCTCAAAAAGCGTGGGCATACTGTGGAGGCATTGGTTCAAGTGTGCGAGTGTGCCGCAAGGAGCATTGACTTAAGAGAAAGATGATTCTCATTTGAGAGAATCATTCAATTGAGGTGAATGTATGAATGGGCACTCAAAAATGCAACTCAAGCTTGTGATAGAGACTATGCAACATATCATGCAAATGACCCTACTACACGTGCAAAGCATACACTATACAAGTTAAGTCGATTGTTCAACCTGTTGGGTTGAGTGGGGTGGTCAACCAGGGACCATGTAGTCGACGAGCTCCATTGGGCTGAGGTGGCCAACTGAACCAGAGTGATCAGTCAACCAAGCCAGGGTGATTGGTCGACTGGGTCAAAGGAGCCGATCGAACCAAAGTTATTGGTCGACTCGGTCGAGGGAGTCGGTCGAACCAAAGTGGTCGGACGACTGGGCCAGGGCGGTTGTTCGTACTAAGATGGTCGGACGACCAAGCTGAGGCTACTGGTCAAACCAAATTGATCGGTCGACTAAAGCCCGAGCGCCTGATCGAACTACAAAAAAGGTATATCGTGTAGGGGTGGTCAGTTGAACCAAAGTTCAATGTGTTAAATATACCATGCAATATATATCACACTAAAACATACAATGTAATGCAATCATCATGGACAACAGCAAACCATTCCCACCCTAATGTACTCACATAGTAACCTATGGTTTAGCTTTTGGATATGTGGCATAGCCGCGTCTGACCTTAGCGATGAATTTGGAGAACTTCATCCTCTCATTTTTAGTAGGAGAAGTTTTTCATTGTTTGTAAGACAGCCTAGATACAAGGCTTTTTCTGTCTTACAATCCCTCCTCAATCTTGTAGAATGGGCAAGCTACAAAGCTTTTCTCATTCCTCAAGATTGAACTATTACAACCCCTCCAAGGAAAGTTGGAAGTGCCAATGCCGTGAGAAATTAGGAGCTTGACTCATTAGGATTTAGGTATAGGATTTTCACTTGGCTTCATAAAGAATTTGGCCACACATGTGTTCCTAATTTTCATCTTCCTCTGGAAAGTAAATGACCAATCATTAAGCCGACTAGAGTCGCCTGACCAACTAGTCTAACATGCGCGACCAAAACCCACGGTGACACCACAAAGCCAGCTAATCAAAAGGTGTATGACTGGGTCAATCGGTATCATTTGACCAATTGAATCGTCTGATAACAGGAAATTAATTGAGTTGGACGATACTGGTGGTCGATCAGACTTTCCTCTCGTGCAAACACCTAGCAAAATCTATTCCTAAGGCTAGTTAAGGATTCATGGAACCTCATCAACATGGCATTTGATGTTGTGTTTCTTAACATATGATGAAGCTCTTTTATTGGTAAGAGAGATAATGTTTCAGCTAATTACCAAGCTCCGGTGTAGTTCTGATGAAGCTCCGGCAGTCCTTCCCAATGTTAGGATGAAGCTCTCCAATGATGTAGGAGAGAAAAAGTCTTACTCATTGTTAGCCACACTCCTCCTCAAGAAGCTCTTTTCACACACTCAAAAAATTGTGGAGGAAAAAGCATATTGTTTTTTATGGAGGATGGAGAAGGAGAGGAAGAAGAAGAGGAGTTATAAGAAAGATGCCCTCAGTCTCACCTCTCCCTAGCTCTTCTCCTTAAGGCCTTCAAGAAGAAACCCTAGCAATAAGGAAGAAGAAGCTCCAAGGTAGAAAAGTTCAGCTCTTGGAGAAGGCAAAAAGTGTTGAAGGTTGTTGATAAAGGAGAATGAGGTAAGGTGATGAAGTTAAACCAGCCTCCCCATGCAAAATCCTCAAATTGCCTCTTAGTTAAGCCTCAAAAGGCTAATCAAGGGTACTTGATACCTGCAAAAAAAGGTTAATCCCTCTAAGCTTTTCATAATTTCAAGGTGAACTCACAATTTCTACGAAGGGCCTAAACATTTTGCTCCAGGTGGCACACCTCCCGAAAGCTGTCAGGCTAAATTTTGAAATATTGACAGGTGAATGTAGTCATACTGAGCTCAGGCATGGTCACACTGCTCTTCCTGTGAGGTCATCATGGTCATACCAACTCCCTAACATAATTATGTCAGACTCATTATCTTGCGTGTAGTTACGCTACCTTGGTCTTTGCTACCCCGAAGGTAGCCTTTGCAGGACTACTAGAGGTCCACATGGCCACCACATCCTATGTTGTAATTACATTGTGAGCTCTATTTTGTGGCATGGTCATGCTATCTTCAGGTGTGGCTACACCGAAGGCAACCCACTCAACCATTATAGGAGGGGTTAATGTTTGTCGAAATTTTATTGGTTGAATTAATTTCAAAAATTAATTTTAATTTAATATTTATATAATTTTTACTTTGAAAATATTATTTTAATTTGAAAAATGAAACTAAGTGATCTAATTACATTTTAGTATTTTAAATAACTAAGCATAATAGTACAAGCAATGCAACTACCCCGAGAAATAGACATATTACTTGCTAGTAGACTCGATTAAAAAAACAAAAAAAAATTATAACATTTTTTTTGCCTGAAAATCTTTTATGTGTGACTGATCAGTTCCCCTACCTAATAAAAAGATTAGATAAAGTTTATATTACTTGGGTTCCAAGCTCTCTATAAGAGTAGACCCCTATAGTTAATTACATCCTGTGTGACCGAAGTCACTTAAGAAAACTCTCGATTATGATCAGAGGTCTTTGTCTTCAAGATTTAAAAGTTTATGATTTCAAGCTTGGATAAAGAAAAAAAGAAGGGGGAGAGGACCAAACTGGAACAATTATTTAGGAGTCCGGATGAGGGAAGAGTAGGGGATGCCACGTATCCTGAGGAGAACTTCGGTGACTTCCCAAACTATCCAATTGTTTGGCTTCAATTTTGAAGATGAAATTATTTGATGTTTCAATCATACCAATTTATTATTCAGGGCTTACATTTGCATGATATCTAATCATGCAAATAGCTTGGAAGATAGAAGGATTATGTCGTATCAGATACGACCTCAAAATCCTAGGAGAGTTAGGGCTTATGATGCACGATATGATTGTGAATGAGCCTATAAGATGAGGTGAGGACTAATGTCGCACTAGGCAGACCACATAGATGTCCCATTGATTAGTTATTCAATTCTAATGAATGGTTTTGCTGATGTAGACCTTGTTTTGATGTCGGGTCTTGATTCGTCCGCGGAAGTTTTCCGCCATCTGCTTGCAGCTTGTTCTTGACGTAATGATTTCAGGTTTAGGGTTTGGTGTAAACATGCAATTAATGCTGGGTCTTATGGCTTGTCGCTTACCTTCTATCATATTTCCTACTATTTTCTACTTTAGGGCCCTTGTAAATATTATAAATGCTGAGTTAAAAATAATAAAAAGATGTTGTAAATATGCAGTAAAGTCTGGTAAATGCAAAATAAACATGTGTACTTGGGATTCTTACCGCTGCTTCAAGGTTAATACAACATCATATAGTAATGTGCGAGAGATTTAAAATGAGTCGCGAAAAAATCCAAGGAAAGCTTAAAAAATTCGTAATAAAACCGAGTGAATGAAACAAAATACGATGTCACATATAGAAGATCGAGGCTAAGAATTTAAGTTTGGGGTGGGCTTGAAGTTAGGCTGTGTGATTTATAATACAACCTTGGATAGAAACCACCATCAAACAATCTAAGGAGGGCAATTTTTGGCCTCAATCAAAGTGATTCAAAAGTGGACTTTTATAGGATTTCATTAAAAAAATCTTTAGTTTTTTATGCATGTAGAATTTACTTAGCAGTCAAAAGTAGCAATGTCATGGGAAAAGTATATGTATTTTTTTGTTATGTCATATGTAAATATTTTGGAAAATTAGATAGTTCATAAATCATTCACCTCGGTCGGGCTAAATCTGTCAACAAGCTAAGAAAGCAAGGGACAACTCCTCACTGAGAGTTGGTGAATAGTGTTGTTGGTTCTGTCGTCCCCTCTGCAAGGGTCGTTGAAGCGGGAGACACTATCCTCATGTCCCACTCTAAGCACACATAAGCATTATCATCATCGCCCTTACTACCAAGACTATCCAACTTATACTAGTCTGACAATCCATATGTGGCATTCAAAACGTCCCCAACTGTCCATAAGGAGTTAAACACTTTATTTTAGGTCCATACCCTAGGCATTGGGTTTTACTGTAGGATAGGTAGCGACAAGATTTTCATTATTAATTTAAATTGAAAGGGCCCCGAGTCATATCTTGATGGGTCCCTAAATTTTTTAAGAATTTTTTTCTTCAAAATTTTTAGGTAAGCTCAAATGTCCTGTCCCCTAAAATGTTCCAAGATCTTGTAAAGGTGTTCGGGGAGTGACCCTAAACAACTTTAGATTCTCCTTGACCATTTCAAGTTCATTTGGTATTACTATATTGTTGAATTAATCAACCCTGATTAAGTTAAGCTTTAATTACAATGTTTTGAATTATACTCTCGTTTCATCTTTCAATTAACCATGAGCAAGCTAAGTAGTCACTTCTCTGGCATTATGTTTGAGATTTATGTGGGTAGTCACCCCTAAAGGTAAGCTTAATTGCTTAAGGAATTTTTTTCTCTCTTCTCAATTGGGCTTAAGCTTGTAGAGTTTTAGGAATTTTTATGATAACTTATGTTTAATTTTCTAATCCTATCTATATGATGTGAGATCAAGCCTAGCTCACTACCAAGCATTTGGATCTTTTAAGGATAAGTTTGTAATTTTGAATTTTTTTTTGAAATGTAATTAATTGTTATCGAAAGATTGAATTATGCTTATCCATTGGTTTGAGACATCAAATCAGTGAATTATTGTCATCCTAACTTATGCCTTCTCGCAGTTGTATCATTCAAACTTATTTTTCTTCTAATCTTCAACAATTTGAATAATTACAATTATGTCAATTGGTAGAAAATAGTGTGAATTGATTTCTACCCTTGTATTTAAATCAACTCAAAAGATTAATTACCAAAAATATTACCCTCTTATCCTCAGTTTTGATCTAAATTTTAATTAAAGTACAAATTCAAAATCACAATTTTACCCCTACGACTTGTTTGACATAACTCCTTTAGTTTAACTCAAATGACCATGAAACTTTGTTTGCCTATTATTTATGGGTTAATTGAAACATCAGATGAGAATTTATATTTTTTCGTATTATTTGATAATTATTTTGATCCAAAATTATAAATTTACAACGTTAATTAATTTAATTAATCCAAACATGTTTTTTGTCTTTAGGAAAATGTTATTGTATTTCTATGAGTCAAAGGACCACTTCGAACAATTTTCATGAATTTTTTAGTTATATTTTAAATTTGATAATCTTTAGTTGATTTTAATGAATAAATAAATAGAAATATTTTTTATTCTGAATTTTTTTTATTTTTCATTAATCTCTCTGACTTCAGAGAACTCAAATAAATTTATTTTATATATTGTTTTATTTTTTATAATTATTTCAATAAAAATATAGAAAAATACATTTAACCATTTAAAAAACATTTTTAAAATTTTAAAAATTTGTAAAAGCATTTCAAAGTTGTTTTCTTTATCAAGGAGTAATTTGACATTTTGAGATATATTTGTATTTTTGTAATCTTTAAATTTTTTAAATTAATTAAATAACTAAAAATGAACTTTTTATTTTGACTTTAATTTTATTTTTTCTGTGTGCTTCTGAGCTCAAAGAACGTCCCAAACTTGATTTTATATTATTTTTATTTTTATTTTATTTTCTATAAGTAAAATACAATTTCATATTAAAAAATAAATTTTCTTACTATGAAATTTTATGGAAACATTCTAGGGTTAATTTCATTGATGAATGGTATTTCTGTGATTTTTGAGCCTTATTTACATATTTTACTTTTTCTATTAATTTTCAAATAGAAAATATTTAATAATACATCTTTTTATTGTAAATCCCATTTTTATTTTTCCTTTAGTCCTCTGACCACTATGAACACAACTTACTTGATTTTATATTTTTCTAATTTTTATTTTATTTTTTATATTTTTTTTAATTAAAATGAAGTGAAATTCCTGGAAAACTAGGGCTTTTGATATTAAGAGTGCCCTCTCACCTCGAAAAAAATAGACAGCATCCCTAGTGTCATTAGGAAGAAGGCCTTAAGATTTCATATGATTATAAATTTTTTTTAATTACTTACAATTAAATTTGTCTGTGGAGTTTTTAATTAATTTAAAATAAATTACTTAATAAATATTTTTTATTTTTGGTCCATTAAATCTTGTCTATTCATTGAGCACATAGCTTTTTTAATTTCTTTTTTACCAAGATATAAATTTTTTTAAGTTAATTAGCATTTTCTGTAATTTATTTATTCATAAACCCCTATTTATCTACTTATTCAAGTCAGCACTGGCTGGATCATCATATCCATTGAAAATCGCGGCGCTCTTGTTATATATATATATATATATCTATATATATATATATATATATATATATAT
>JXCR01146743.1:106537-138752 GCA_002079205.1 Phalaenopsis hybrid cultivar | reverse complement strand
TATATATATATATATATATATATATATATATATATATATATATATATATATATATATATATATATTCTAAAACTCTATATTTACTTTTAACTCGCATTTGTATGAATTAGTAAACTTTATTTCATTGCATAAACTACTTTAAATAATTTTTATAGTTTTAAGTAAAGGTTTTTCATAGTTAAGATTTTTGAATTTACTTCTTTCCATTAGTTTTCATGTGGGGTCGATATTGAGGTTTTTAAAGAAAACTCTACATTTCTTGAAAAGATACGTATATTTGATTAGTACCCCTATTGAGAAAACTATTAATCAAAATTTTATAATATTACATTTGTTCTCACCAGCCGCGAAATATAAATTGGGTCAAGATTTTGGCCATATTTAGGAATATAAATATTTGTGTAATTGCACAACAAAACTATCAATGGAGCTTAATATTGGCAATAGTTGATGGCAAGCTGAAGAAGTCTATCTTATCTTCTATACAGGCTCAGCCCTTTACTCATAAGTGGATAGGCTAAGCTTCCAAGCAGGAAAAGTCTAGTATAAACTCTTTTAAAAGAGATTGCCTAAGGAAAATCCTTAAAAAACTTCTTAGGTAGGGCAAGCTACTTCCTACTCTGAAGAAACCTGACGAGGTGGAGAAGACCAAAGAGCCCAACTATTGTTAAAACTACAAGTTCTTGGAAAATGTACTATGATCTACTATGTCCTCATAAATTGGCTTAAAGCTTGCTACAAGGTGAGAAAGAGAGATAAAGATTTCATAGTCATACTTGGAGATGCCTCTAGCATGAGGATTAACTAGAGTTGTTGCAGTCATTCCAGCTACTCTCACTGTTACTTCTACAATACCTTGTGCTACCAATGTACATTATTTCAATGTACTTTCTTTCTTTTCTCTTATAAATGATAGCTCGGAGTAGGATTATGTTCTCTTTGAAACATTTTTTTCTATTGATGAAGCAATAAAGGAAGACAGTTTTAATTACTTTTCCATGTTTGTTATTAGCACAAATATTCTTAGCAAAGGTGTGGAGCAATATCCATTATTTCCCTACTTCAAAAGTGCTTGCTACATCCGTGATGATTTTAGTGATTCATCAGATGTTATAGGAGAGACACTTCTTTCTCAGGGCTCTTTCAAAGAGTCTCCTTCTCTTAAATGTCCCATCAGGAGCAATCCTTTTGGTTCCTTCAATGACAATATCCAAGAAGTTCACTTACAAAGCGGCAAGTTCCTTCCTTCAAGTGTAGCTAAACCTACTACCCTTGATAAGGGGAAGGAGATCAGCTCCCAACAGGTGGATGATCCTCATGAAGCTCCTGTCGAGAGCAATGGAGCTAAGAATCGACCTAATAAAGTAGATTACAATATGCTAGCATACCTTAAATGGTTGCCAACATTGTTGAGCATCTATGATGCCCTCCTTCTATCCCCTGAGCTAAGGGAGACTTTGGCGTAGGCGTTCTTGGAGCCTGAAGTCTTCCATGCTACTAAATTGAGGAGTGGATGAAGAAGGCAGCCACATAGCAATACATTGCTCCATCACTTTTTATGAGGAAGACTTATTGTTTAACACTACAGATCATAATTGTTTCTTATATGTGGCAGCTATGATAAATAATACACCCTTAAATTGTATGTTCGTTGATTTTGGAGCATTCATTAAAATCATTAGCGTGTGGATCCTTGACTAGCTTTCATTAGGCATGCAATGGTTGTGCTCTGATTGGATAGTGTTGAATGGCTTCAATGAAAAGGGTAAAAGATCCTTTGGTCCATCACCCTCCCTCTCCAATTTGGAGAGGTAAAAAAAACAAGTTCCACGTCAATGACGTCCTTTAGAGCTTTGCTCAGATCTGGATTCATAAGTATAGGATGGTACTTTGAACTTCCATTAGTGCATTAAATATATGTGCGAAGGAGATGGGTTTTCCATTTTGGGTGATGTCCAACCCTTTTTTTGTGAACAAAGTCAGTATATATGACAACGTTGAATATTATGTTTCTCATACCAAGGTGTTTCTACCTTCTTCAGGCACAGTGGGATGTTCACTGACCCTTCCTCTTTCTTGACCTTGTCTGATCAAAGGCAAAGAGGTAGTGAAGCAGGAGGAAAGGTTACATACCCCACTCATGATGGAGCAAACTAGAAGGCTCCCTACACTACTAACCTCTAAGATTCTAGCTGCACATCCAGCCTCGGTAGACTCACCGCTAAACAATGACTTTTTTATGAGCATTTATTAGTCGTTAATTTTCTTGAGTGGGAGCTATACTTTCATTAAGCGTCTTCCTTAAAGGAAGGCCCACCGGAATCTCTCCCGAGGGTGAAGGTCGGCATCAGCCCCATTTTTTTCTCCTTTGAGCATGGTATTCTTCACTATTCTTATAGCTTTATAGAGCCACATACAAATAATGAGGTGGAATGTGAAGCCTTGATTTATGGACTAAAATTAGCTATCAAAATGAACATAAAAAAGATCATGGTCTATGAGGACTCAAATTTCATCATTAAACAGCTGTTGAGAACCTACAAAGTTCTCAAACCAGACCTCTTAGCACACCACAAGAGAGTTATGACATTATTAAAGCACATCCCTGTTGCTAAATTAGTCAAGACACTCCATTTCTTGAACAAAAAAACGAGCACTCTCACTAAGCTAGCCAAGGAACTATCTAGTCCTACTAAAAAAAACTGTAATATTGGTGATCCTAGTTTAATGGTTCTTCTCATCGGTGTGTATACAACCTTTGGATGTTACCCCTCTGGGCTATAAGTTCACAGTCCTCACTACCTCTAATAAGGTATACGAGGACTGGCACCAAGCCATCATCATTTATTTGTTGAGGAGAATACTCTCCATGACCACTCTCTTGCCACTCAAATTCAAAAGAGAGTGTTGTCATATTCCATCATGAATGGTACCCTTTAATGATGTTCATTTGATAAATGTTGTTGTAATGCATTGGAAAGGTTGAGATTTATAAGATCTTGACTGAGGTCTGTGACACTCTATGTGGACCTCAATAGTCAGGTCTCAAAATAAAAGTCAATATCAAGAGACTTAGGTACTTTTGACCTTCGATGATTTTTACATGCATACATTATGCCAAGCGTTTTTTAGCCTGGTCCTCACCATCCTCTAAATTTGTTGAATACAACAATAGCATATTGGCCCTTCAAGGCCTAGGGAATCGATATTGTAGGGCCTATTGACCCTCCCTTCTTTATGGTACATCATTTTATACTAGGAGCCCCCAACTTCTTTTCTAGGTGGGCGGAAGTCATCCTCTTGAGGGAGATCAAGGCCAAAAATGTCTTACACTTTTTGAAAAACAATATAGTGTGCTGATTTGGTGTGACATATCATTTTTGATAAAGGGCTACCTTTTAAAAACACCAAAATCAATCAATTTGTTCATCGACATCAGATCGATTGGAAGTATTCCACTATATACTACCTGAGAGCTAATGAACTAGCTGAGGCTTTCAATAAAACCTTGGTAAACCTCAAGAATTAAATCCTTCATGTTAACATAAAGAATGACTTAAGAAAATCACTAATTTATGAGAGTATCGTACATTGTATCGCACTCCCACAAACTCTATCCCTTAATGCTCTGATGTTTGGATCCAAGGCAATCCTTCCCATGGAAGTTGAACTACCCTCATTAAGGGTTTCTCTAAGGAACAACATTACCAGTGATGAAAATATCTGACATAGGCTATAAGCCCATTAAAACTTTGAGCTATAACGCACTTGAATGGCTAGAGCTCATGATAAATTAGTGAGACTGAGGACCTTGATGATTGTAGAACTGGTGCTGGTTCTATGCCACTCAATTTTAACTCACTATAAAAGGCATGATAAGTTTGAACCCACTTGGGAAGGATCTTTCTTGATCTACAATGTCAAAGATGAAGGAGCCTACCTACTGATTGATGAAGATGGATCTCATATGATATCCCCTATGAACGGGTAATATTTGTAGAGATATTTTTCTTAGCCTCTTTAGGTTTTCATGTAGTTGATGTACTTAATGAAGAAATTTGATGGCCAAAGCATATGTACTATGTAATCCATCCTTTTGAGTAATAAAGAAAATACAATTTCTATTTCTTCTTCATTATGCAAGTTGCCTTTGGTGATTACCTTACATCTATCAAAAGATCACCCTTAGTTCAAAATAGTTTCACGTAAGAGAAGCCTTGTATTTCTCTTAATTTGATTTCTGGCCATCACTTCAGGAAAATTGGAAGTTCTATGGATGACCTATACTGGTGTGAGTGATAATCAATATAGGATAAGCCTTTCCCTTTTCCTGTCATGCCTTCCATCGATTCACTCTACACAGGATCTGAAAGCTATTACATCTATTCGTCATGATTATGATTGGCATATACATCTTGTTCATCCTAATGAATGAAGATTACAAGATTTTTCTACTAGCTTTGAAGGAATGGAGTCGATATTCATTTACGGATATGGTTTATCTCAGAAGCTAAACACTTTCGGGTGAACCATCATTATAGTCTAACCCCACTCTTACATCTCCACATTGTGAGCAATTCTTATCATCATGTCAGAAGAAGGCTTATTGCATTGATTACAATAATCAGCTTACCTATCTGATCCATGCCTAAGAAGAATATTTTCAAGCCCACATCAGGTCGCCTTGTTAGGTGTTTGACAAATGTCCCTTTTATAGGTCCAGCTATGTCATTTTCCTTAATGAAAACTATGTTGCTTATTTTTAAGGAAATTCTCAATGGGGTTTGCTAAGCTGGAGATTATAAAAGCACCTGGAGGTTGGACTATCTCATGCACCCAAGCCTTTAGATACCTTGTCAGTATTTTGATTGACTAAGTTGATCCTATACACCATATCAAAAGGTTTATTGTGATGACTATGATATACACTTGCCTATTCCACCCAAATCGATATGAGGATGTTTTCATTGCCACAGAATATCTCTAGTGGAATCCAGGGAATTATTCTCTAATGGACCTCTTATTAGGAACTTGACAAAAGTACCACTTATAGGTAGGTTGTCTGGTTTATTTAAAAAAAGGGGGCCACTCTACTGGTCTATAAGGAATCCCCAACACAATCATTATACTAGTAGTTGTGAAAGCACCTTGAGGTTGGAATGTCTCATGCATCCAAACCTCTTTGATACTTATATGGTATTTTGACTGACTTGGCCAACTTTACTATCCATCTCAAAGTGCATGTCACATTGATTTGGGCCATTTACAGTTTTGATTAATCCATGTGTAAGATGGATATATTTATGCCTGAAAATAAACCTTAGTGAGGATCATATAGATTCTCCAGTGAGGAACACTTAAATCCCCAATGAGGACCACTTTGCTAAAATCTTGCAAAAGTGTTATGAGGTCGGATCACTCTACGCATCCAACACTTTCTTTCATGCCTCTTTTAATTGGTGTGAGCTTTTTCACCTTGGCAGAATGAGATGTTCAAATCCCCACAGAGTTTCCTCGGTGGAGCCTAAATGGTGTCACCAACGAGAGTCCTCCCCTTGGTACATTCAAAAATTGACTCTAGCAATTTCTTTGACTTGGTTGGTCCTACTCACCCTGTTGAGTGGTGTGTCACACTAGTCTGAGCTCTATGCTATCCCGATTTGTCCATGCTTAAGTCGAGCATTTTCATGCCTACAAAAATTCCTATCATGAGTCACCTTGCTAAAGTTTGTAAGAGACTATGAGAGTAGATTGCTTTGTCCATTCATTCCTTCGATATATATCTAACTAAGTTGATTCTCATCAACTTGTCCCTTCATACATTGTATTTATTAGACTACTTCAACTAGTCAGTTAATCCATGTTTGATTGTGATATTAGGATATCATATGATACCATGATGTTGGATACAGTGAGAAATGCTTTGCTCATTTCTCACCAATTCGTCTTGGTTTGCAAGACCACTTTTCCCATCTAGCTTATGATGCCTCTCAAAACAAAAAAAGGTTCTAGTCAGTTCTTCCATGAGGGTGTCTCATCTCATGATAATTCATTGGCTTTATAGCCACATTTTATAATGTTTCTCAATTCGTACAAGCTTAGCTTTGACTCTGTTATGAGGACATCTTGTCTCTTGAATCCTGTAGTTTTTCAACCACCTATTATGAAAGCTCTCAAACCTTACAACCTTTCCAAGTAGTTCCTTAGTCAGAGTGTGCTAGATGACTTGGATTACATGAGGTAATCCTGATTTTTACCTTGTGCACTACTGAGGATGAAAGTAAATCTTTCAGTGTTTCAGCTTACCATAGTGGGTATTTAAGGCTTTATCAATTTTTTAGGATGAGTCATGCCTCTACTGACCCTTGGACTCGCCTTTTGTGTCATGCCCTTGTGGCCTTTGGAGTCACCTTTGGGTCATGCTTCTATGGCCTTTGGACCCTTTCTTTGAATTTGATATAAGTCCTGTGCACATTCCTTCCTGGTTAACATCTCTAGCTTTTAGCCCCTCAACCATTCAACTTTGATGCTTCTTGAACCACATGACTTTCTAGCCAATTCATTCGCAGGAGTGTCTCATCTCTTAGCATACTTTACTTTATTTCTCAACTTGTTAACTAACCTGCACTACCTCCAAGATGGTGATGAAAAAATCTTAGCGTTCATCATAGATGTAGTGCATTCTTTGAGCTTACATGCCTTGGTCAATTAATAGGAAGGATCAAAGTCTCTGTACTCTCCTTCTTATTTGATTAATGTGGACTAGCTATGAAGAGAGATTTAAGGCCCATTGGCATTCCTTCCTCGGCCTAGTCAACCTGCTATCGCTTGCTGAGTAATGTAAGGTCCTTGTGGCCTTCCTCATTAAAGTAGTAGGTGGATCCCTAGCTAACCTACCTACCTCTCAAAAAGCAATGTATGGCCCCTACAACAATCCTCATCAATGTAGAACAACCTTTAAATGGTGTATTACTTTGTTCATTTTCATGTTCATTCCATATGTCCTTTGGATCACCATTATGGGTCATACCACTACGGCCCAAATACCTACCTTTTGTGGTCACACCTCTAGAGTTGGATATGACTTTTGGAGATTTCCTTCTAAGGGCACTTAGCTCTTTTTGTTCTCTTAGGTCATATCGATTGTATGACTAATCTAGAGTTGATTAAAAATTGAGCTGCTTCTAATAAGTGCATTGTGGCTTACCACCGAAGCACACTTGTTGAGAGTCCTTTGTTTGCATTAATTTTTTATATCACATTTTTATGGTGTCTATATGACTAGCTTAGGATGATTCATAGCTCATTCATAGCATGTCGTAGCTAAGGACAACCATCTAATACCTCTGGAAGGTATTCGGGAATGAAAACTGGGATTGTGACGGTCCGCCTTTACCTGAGAGAACCCACCATTAAGTGGGCCTACTCAAAATGTTTGAGACATTTGATGTCCATTCTGATGTTTAGAGGTCCCTTTGCATCAAGTCAAAGCCTCCCCGGGCAAAGGGAAGTCAAGGAGTCCTCTTATGCACACTACAATAAAATTAGGATTTGGAACGCCCTACATGTGCCACATTCCAAAGTACTCTTTGTCAACAAATTATCCTATAAATGAATGAAAAAAATATGCATTTTTGAGGTTAGGGATTATATTGTACTCATGTGTGTTAGGAAGCTCCTAGATTTTTTAGGTTAGGCCACCCATAGCTCACAAATTAAGGAAATCCTCTGTTAGGAACTCCCAATGTAAATAAAGGTATTCGGGGCTTAATCGGGTCCTAACCGCACCAGGTGCCTAAGCACCCAAAATACCCCTCAAATGGTCAATACTAAGCTCCTAGATTTTTCGTGCCAACATTAGGCACCTAGACATCCAATATAGCTCAAAATGATCATTTTCTCGATAGAAGAGAAAGTTTAAACCACTTGGGTGCTGCATAGGCACCAGACCTAGCACCTAGGTGCCAGTGGACTACCGTCATGGAACCCAACTAGGCACTTAGGCACCAGGGTCACATTATCTAGCCATTAGTCCATTTCCATGTCATGAAAAAGCTTATTTTTGGCACTGATTTGACCTCGGCACACCTCTAAGGCGGCCAAAAATGTATGCTTTTGTTGATTTGTTTGGGGTACGGGAAAAAAAGTAGATAACACCTCTTTTAGCCTCTATATAATTCCAAGAAAGCTAAACAAGGATCAATTGGAAGATGTCCTTGGGTGAGTTGATTTTAACTTTGTGGAGCCTCATTGCTTCCTCAAAATCCTCTCATTCTAATTTTTTAGAGCTAAAGCTAGGAGTGTTGAAGAGGGAAAAGGAGAACACTTCTTCTTCCTTAGAGCTAGGGCTCCTCCTTGAAGGGCCTTGAGGAGAAAAACTTTGGGAAAAGGTGAGAGTGAGAGCTCTACTTACACTTTCCTTTCTTCTTCTTCCAAAAGAAACTCTTCTCCCTCCTCTTTTCTTCCTCCCCTCCTATATTTTCCTCCAGCACTTATCCTAAGTGTGTGTGGGGATTTCCTTAAGAATAAGGAGTTTGGAAAGCAAAGGATTTAAGTTTCTTCTTTCTTATACTAAAAGTGAGCTTTATCCTAGCTTAGGGAAGGATTATTGGAGTATCGCTAAAGCACTGTCGAAACTTCGTCGTAGCTCATAACTTCACTAAATATTGTTAGACTCTCCTTCTAAAGGAGTGCTTCTTCATTCTTTGGGAAAGGAGTGGAGCGAACATTGCCGAAGCTTTGGAAAAATGTCACCTTCTTTCCTACATTTAGGAGAGCTTCCTACTACTTGAAGAAACACATCAACAACTGTCTCGTAAGTGAAACTCCCTGAAATCTTTGCACTTTCTTTCTTAGCTATCCCTAGGAATATAATTGATATGTGTTTTGGTTGTGGTTGCCCACATAAGGTGAGTTGGTTGGCCATCACTACTCGGCACAACCATACACCTTTGGATTTGTTGTAGATTTTCTAGAGGAAGCTCTAGCGCAGGAATCACATGCATTGCCAAATCTTTTATGGAGTCGAGCAACCTCCCTTTGTGCACCCTAGATCTCAATCTTAGTGGGTTTAATGCCCAATTTTCCCATGCTTTGGAATTCCTAAACTTCCTTGGAGGGATTGAGATATTTGAGTATTCTGAAGTAAGAAAAAGCTTTGTAGCTAGCTCACTTTTAGCAAAATCATCAGACGTTGTGAAATGGGAAATTCTTTGTACCTAGTCATTTCCACAACATCATGGAGAGTCTCTTTTTCGGCGATCTAAAGGTGAAGCACACCACACACCTCACTAAAGTAAGATGATACTATGTTGCATATCCATGTAATAAACCTAGGTTCCTAATTCAGGATGTTAGCACAAGTATGGCTTGTTATCAAGCATGATCATTTGCATTGTATTGTGACACAACATGTGTCTTGCTTGAAGCATGTTGCATTTGCACTTTACCTTGACCAACCACCCCGACTCGATTGGCATAACATGTTTCCTCTACTGTCCACCCCAGATAAGTCAACTGATCACATAGATCTGACACACGACCCTGTTCGGGTTGACCGATCACATGGGTCCGTCAGGCGGTCTCTGCTTGGACGAACGATCAAATGGGTCAGACTAACCACCTCAACCCGACCAACCATTCACTATGGCCTGAGAGGCCACCCCAGCTCGGTCAAACGATCACTTTGGTCTAACCAACCACCCTAGCTCAGTTGATAGACCACATGAGTTTGACCGGCAGCCCTGACCTGGTTGATCAATCACTTACATAGTGTATGTTTCCAATGTGCATTATTATGTCTTGCTCTACATATTGCATAGTCATTATCACATGCTTGAGTTACATTTTCATTATCACATGCTTGAGTTACATTTTTTTGTATCCATTCATACATTCACCCCACTTAAATGATTCTCCCTAGTAAGAATCATCATTCTTCGAGTTGCTGCCTGCACGGTACACCCACACTTCCGAGTCATTGCCTTCATAGGACACCTATCCTTAGGGTAGCTGCCTCCACCACATACCCACCCTTTTGTATCACTGCTTTTACGACACACCCATCCTTTAGGCCATTACTTCCATGACATACCCACCTTTCTGTGTCACTACCTTCAAGGCACATCTATCCTTTGGGTCACTGCCTCCATGTCATGTCCATCCTGTCGGGTCACTACCTCTATGACACACCCATTCCTTTAGATTGTTTCCTCCTTGGCACACCCATTCTTTCAGATCACTTCCTCTATGGTACACCCATTCTTCGAGTTACTGCCTCCACAACACGCTTACCATTTTGGGTCACTGCCTCTACGACACACCCATCCCATTGGGCTGCTAGCTACACGACACGCCCTCTTCTAAGTCACTTCCTACACAACACACTCCACCTAACCACTCTCGTGTATGATTGTTCACATTTACATTTGCATGCATGCATGAATATCACCTAAGACATTATAATATGATCTTCATAATATCTAAAGACAGCTCTAGACAATTGCATCAATTGCAAGTCCCAAGGAGAAGTCCTCATACATCTCCAACCTGACTGACCCAGCATAGAATTCTACTTTATTGGTTGTCTCGTGTGCTTGGGTCATTAGAAGGCTCTTCAAACATAGCGGAATATCAGAGCTTTTGTTGGGAGGATTTCAAGCTTTGTATTTCAACCTCCATTTCACCTATTTTCTAGCGGCATCCTCGTCACTTCGGCAGGTATGAATCGCGCCTCTTAGAGCTCCTCCTAATATTCATAAGATAGAGTTTTATTCCTTTGTCCTTTGGGCTATGGAGGTACTCGTGGATGATGCAATTCATGGAATGTTGACCGAGGGTCTCTGGACGTGTTGGGTCGATTACCTTCATGACCAGGTAGATTTTAGGGTCTTAGTGGCTTGGGATGTCGGGATTGTGGTACCCAGTCTAGCTACCTCTACCTTTTAGAGATTACTTTTGAGTTCCTTTAACTACCCCTATAAAACCCTATTGCTCCTTTTACCTTCATTGGTATTATTTTAATGATTTGATTACCGATGAAATGTTTCCCTTTTGGGATACAATGATTTGTCCTCAGCCATTCGGGCTCATATGTGCTTTAAAGTATCAAAATTTCTCAACAGGATGATTTGGTTACTTTGCAGGTTTTGTATGTCGATGCATTTGCTACCCATTTAGGGACCATGAGAGATTCAATCTCTGCCCCATGGCCTAGTGGGAGCTCGAAAGCAATGGATCATTTCCATGTGAAATAACCATCCTTTGATTACCCTATCTTGGTCGTCACTAGTAATGTAAGCAAAACTCCTTTGGATCAAGAGTATTCTTAGGAAATCCTATTTTGTAATTAATCAAGTGGGATACAATCATTTAGGAGCACTTTAGACCCAAAAATAGCCAAACACACCTAAATCTCTGGTTGTTGCTAGTCTACACATGTATTCTTTCATGGATATTGGTCCAAGGAGCTTCCACTTGATCTTTTTTGGATGGACATACTTGGCATATCCTTGTGAAGTCTATCATAGATAGGTTCTCCATGTTTTCTCTTATTTTTCATCTTTATCGTATGTTAGCCTTTTAAATTCCTCTTCTCTTCTGATCATTCATATGATATACAAGTGAGAATTATTTGGAATAAAATGATGGACAAACTGGCGATGCCTTAAAAAAAGAGAAAGGAATGAAAAGAGTGGTTTGGTAGGTTTTTACGGTGTCCATACCCCACGACAATTGCACTTGAGGGTCGTTCAGTTTGCTAAAAATGACATGAAATGTAAGAGATTTATAAAGTACTATGCTTACAACGTATTTAAAATACTTTTTAGTTGTTTGGTTCACTCTAGAACAAACTTAGGATTTTTACCTTTTTGTTTGGTTCAAGAAAAATTTAAAATATATATTTATATGGGTAAAAGGGAATGTGCGGTAGTGGCATGCGGCATGCGACAACAACAGCAAACGATGCAGAGCTGGCAATAGGCTGCCAGCGATAGCTTAAATAGCATGTGGTGACGGTCAACATCAATGAAGGGTGGCAGCGACAGTGTCGTACCTAGTGGTGGTAGGCCGGCAGTGATGATAATGGTGGCGGCAGGTGAGCGCTGACAATATGTGGGTCGTAATAGTGGAAGGTGGCGGTGGGGGACGACAAGCGACATTGTTGGCATGGGCGAAGACAATGATGATGTTAGTTGGTGGTAGCGGGAGGGGAATACAGCGATAGTGACTGTAGGGGCATTAGCGGTGAGGCAACTTTGATAGTGTGAGCGATATTGACAGTGTGAGAGGCATCAACGTTGGCACCAGGTGACAATAGGTGGCGCCGAGTGACGGTGGAGACTAGGAGCAGGAGGCGGTGGTGAGAACAGAGACCGTGGTGAGCAAAGGCGGAGGTGGTTAGAAAGGGATAACAACTGTGCTTATAACATTTTACATGAATGATGTAATTCAAATTCAGCGAAATAGGCTGAATTTAAATTTCAGCCAAAATGAACTATAGTGTAAACTTCAAATTTATTGAAACTTTCCATTGTATTTATAAATTTTCAATCAAAATATATAATTTTGTCAATCCTCTGGAAAGATTTAGAGTACACCAGTAATTCACTCAACCAAATGACCCCTTAGATAAAAGGTCTACCACTTGATTTTCATTTCAAGGACAGGTTAGACCTTGAAGAGCTCACAATTTCTTATACCTACCTTTGCATTCATGAGATATCTATCCATCTTTTCTTCCCTAGCCTTGAATTGCTCATCCACCTTACCAACTTTAATTTGTGAATTAGACCTCATGAGGAGGTGTCATGTTCCCACCTTATAAGAAAACCATAATTCTGCTACCAGGGTCTTATATTTGACTTGATTATTTGTAACTTCAAATTCATACTCAACTAAGTTATAAAAATGCTCTCTATTCTGACACTTCAAGGTGAATATGAGTCCCATTGTAGGATTGTTGGAGGCTTCATCAACATGCAAGATCTAGGTTGGTTTTGGAGTTATCACCTTGTCTTGCCATTATATTTGGAAAAATCCACTTAAAAGGAGACCATCGCTTGAGCTTAATCATTGTACCTAGAACCCGAGATAAGTCAAATATGAAGGGCTCTAACCCACATTTCATGAGTCAACCAAAATTTTCAGGTTTGATGAGGACCACCTTTAGGGGGTGTTCGGTGATTATTTGGATAAGGTGTGTTTGAAAATATGGGTGATGAATACATGTTGAAATTAAAGAGAAAATTTCAATTTTTCCATGAAATGATACTTTAGTTCTTTTCTCTTGAGGACTCATCTGATGTAATGAACTGAAAATTGCTTCCTTTGCTCCTCCTAGATAAAAAATGAGCTTATGGCCTCAGGATCGACACCTTAGTAGAGTGAAAGTTCTTTCTTTGAATTTTGGGCTCTAGAGGAAGGGTGAAGAAGCTAATGAACCTTTCAAGTGTTGGATGGCTCACTCACATTTGTCCGACCATGTAAAGCTCTAAACTCATCTTAAGGTTTTGAAGATTGTCGTGCACATGTCACCTGATTTTGAAATGAAACAGCCAATCTCTATAATTATGTCAGTTAAATTCTATGAATTTTTAACATTTCACATAGATGGCATTTCAACCAATGAATGGGGTTTTCTAGATTTACCTTTATCCCTTGGGAGTGAAGAGGTATCCCAAAAATTTCATGATTTTTGAACATAACATACATTTAATAGATTAAATTTCATGTTATATTATCTTAAGGTTTTAACATTTTCTCTTAAGTCTTTTGTGTTGTTCAAGTGTTTTACTTTTAATTAGCACAACATCTACATATAACTTAATACTTTCTTTATGTTTACAGATATTACATCCATTATATGCTAATAGGACACACATGCAATTTTGAGCTCAAATGACATTACATTACAACAACATACTCTTTCTCTCATAATGAATGTGTTATTTTCTACATTGGATGGTGCATCCTTATCTGATGATAACTAAAGAAAGCATAAAAGAAGCTCATGATATAGTGTTTGATCGTTGAATGCATAAGTGTGTCAATCCTTGCTAAAGGGTAGTAATCTTTCACGCAAGTTGCATTTGGGTTGGTGAGGTTAACACATATCCTTCTATTCTCATTCATTTTCTAGACCATGAACATGTTGGCTACCAAATCTGGACATTGAACCTCGTGCGTCAAGTTGGCTTCTAATAGCTTACGTACTTCTTTGCATATTGATCATACATAAATGATTGTGGTTGACCTTAAATTTTATTTTGTTGGCCTAACAGTTGGGTTGACGTTCAAACTATGACAAGCAACATCAATTGAAACTCTTGACATTTACTAGAAAATAATATCACTATGCCTTTGAAGTAAGCATACAAGCTTGTCCTTATGTCTTAAAAAGAGCTTAACCTAGCAAAAAAAATTTACAATTGATATCAACTATGGTGTAGTCTTCTCTGGTGATCTCGCTAGTCTCGAGGCCATCCCTCACTAGGTATCAAGTTCGAGGAACTTCTAATGTATGCTACTAAAGGTGAGCAAGTAACAAGCATATGAATACTCAAGGGTGCCTTGTATGGTAATCACCTCTCCATCACCTAAAAATTTAACTATCATGTGGTGGGTTGACACAATTGCTAGAAATGTGTCCAATAAATGATACTCCTAAAATATATTGTCTTTATGTAGACATTTTATACCTATTTTTGAGATATTGCGCTTTAATGAAAGTTATTTGTGTGTTTCTCTTTTAGTTATAATCAAATGGATAAAAAATGGTGAAATGAGTGAAAAGGATCAAATTTCGAGCAAAAATGAAGAAGGTGTGAAATTGAACTGCGGCGCCTAAGTGTCCAGAATTAGCACTTATGCCCCAATGAAACAGAGAGAACCGCGCCTAAGTGCCTAGTACCCCACGCTTAAACACCAGAAGTTGTTACTTGATGATTAAATGAATTTGGATGAATTTTTGATGAGTTGTTTGAAGCAACCCTTGGTGAAAACGTGGGAAATAGTTAATGGACCTGAAAATTCATTCAATTGGCTTTTGAAAAGAGGAAGCTTCTAGAAAATTCATTGAATGTGGACACATTTTGAAGAGACACCAAGGCTCCTGTCAAAAAATTATAAAAGAAGACTTTGATTGAAGAGAACATAATTGAGCACCAACCCCCGTTTCAGTCCCCATAGGAAGTCACCGCCCATAGCCACTGCCGCCGCCACTTTTTTTTATTATTTTAAGTTGTAATTTGTATTGTAAGTGATGGAAGAGATTCAAAGGAACTTCAATACTTTGGAAGAGAAGATTTGAGATAAGTTTTTATCCTTGTGACTACATTTGGTTTTAATTTAGAATTCTTGTTTGTTTGCATGATTTATACTTTCAATCTCAAATATGGTTGTGTTTTCTCCATGAATTCTAAGTAGTTTTCTTTATCTTTTTTCGTAAAATGATAAGTGATTAACTATTGGATGGAATTTGTGTGAAGTATTAGTCTTTAATGTTGGAAGAAGATGTAATAATTTTAAATCTTGTACTTCATTTACTTCTTAATTTTGCCAATTAAGATGTTAATACCTGTTGTGAGTACATGTAAGGCTTGAGATGGTATTGTCTCAATCAACATATGGTAAGAATCATATGAAATTGTATGTATGGGAATGTAATTCGTATGATTGAGTGCAAATAAATAGGGAAATAAACTTTGAATAGTGAAGAATTAGAGGACTTCAGAGTGATATGTTAAAGCCCCTAATTAGATTTATAGTATTAGGTTTTAACATGAGATGTTAGCCCCCATTTGGAGGGAGAAGAGAGAACTCTAAAGTGAGAGCTAATATCTTCCTTACCTAACCTACTTCAAGATTATTCAAACTATAAATTAGCTAATGTTTTTTATAGCATCTATAGTACGGGTAAAGAATAATATTGCCCCTAATTGGTACAAAAAATTTAAATACTTCCACAAATGAATTTTTATACTTGTTACTGATTCATAATAAGAAAAAAAAGATATTTTTCTTATATTGTCTTCATGTTACAAATATCTAGTTAAGTATTTTTAAATATAAAAAATTACAAAAAGAATCGAACTTTCATTCCGATTATAGCATATAGAGTTTAAGAATATTTTGCTAAGTGAAATTTGTTATCTAATTTCACTTATTTTGTAGTTGAATATTGTAGTTTTCCCTGTGGGTTTGATATTCGGGGCTTAATCAAAAAGTCATATATTACCTGATAATGATATGTATACTTGCATAGTATCCCAAATTTAAATATAATAATTGTATTGTTATTTATTTTAAAGTCACGTTTGTGCCTAGTTGTTGCTAATGATCAAGTTTTTGGCACCATTACAAATTAAGAATTATAAGCAAGGAAAAATTAAGAATATAATAGCATACATCGAATTAACTTATATAAAAAGGGTCGGGATCAAGTTTTTGGCGCCATTACCAAGGAAAATGCAAACATTTTGAAGAAATTTTAGAAAGAAAATTTTTATTTTTATAAAGTTATTGAAACCTTTATATTTATTATAGGAATATTGTAGTGTTGTTTTTATATAAACTACTTGTTTGCAAGTTTTTATTTTATGTGTTTCATAGTAATGTATGCATAGTTTAAGTTCTACAGGACTTGTGCTCTACCTACGATTTTAAATTAGAGAGAACTATTAGAAAAATTTAGAAATTAAAAATTACAGAAAAAAATAAAAAAATTAAAGAAATGACAAATCAAAAAAATCAAAATACTCAAATTATTCAAGAGTTTAGATCTTTAAGAGATTATGCAAACCTTACGGTGAATAAACTTCACTATAGTATTAAAGAACCCGTTGTAGTAGCTAATTCATTTAAATTTAAAGCTATTATTATCCAAATGGTATCAAATAATCAGTTTGAGGGGAGCACCAACTGAAGATCCAAATTTACATCTTGCCAATTTTCTAGAATTTGGTGCTACAATTAAATATGATGGTGTATCAGATGATGTTATAAGACTTAGATATTTTTTTCTCACTGAGGGATAAAGCTAAGATATGGTTACATTTGTTAGCACCTAGATCTATTAGAACTTGGGGTGATTTAGCGCAGAAATTCATTTCTAAATATTTTTCACCATAAAAAACTGCGAAGTTTAGAAATGATATTACATCTTTTTGTTAGTTTGAAGGGGAATCTATTTATAAAGCAGATATTACATCTTTTTGTCAGTTTGAAGGGGAATCTATTTATAAAGCATGGGAATGATTTAAAGAACTACTGATAAAGTGTCCACACCATGTTATACCAGATCGGTTAATAATTCAAAATTTTTACATAAGATTAGCTAGATCTCTTAGATCTATTATCGATGTCGCTGCTAGTGGTTCATTGATGTTAAAACCATTTCATGAAGCTTATGCTTTAATTGAAGAGATGGCTACTAATAATTTTCAATGGCCTTCTAAAAGAGTAAATCTTAAGAAAGTAGACAATATTCATGAATCTGATGTTTTTGCAATGTTAGCAAATCAAGTTGCTGCAATTTCAAGAAAGTTAGACCAATTTGGAATGAATTTTTCTTAATCGATTACAATGATTTAAGAGAGTTAATTAAGATAAATATTAGATTCCCAAGCATCATTAAAAACTTTGAATTTTATAAACAACAAGCAGAATAACCCATATTCAAACTATTATAACCCAGGTTGGAAGAACCATCTTAACCTTAACTGGAATAAGACTTCGGGTGGTAATAATCAGCAATGTGGGAACAACCAAGTAAACCCATTGAAAACTGGAACAACCAAAGGAATATTAATTATAGACCTACTTATCCTCTAGGTTTTAACAACAATCCACATTTCAAGGAGAAAAAGTTGTATTTAGAAGAAGTGGTGTTATAAATGAAAAAATAGTTACAAAGTTAAGGAGCTACAATTAGAAATATTGAGAATCAATTGGGACAAATAGAAAATTCATTAATTAAAAGACCCAAGGAACACTTCATAGTAATATTAAAGTAAATCCAAAAGACCAGAATAAAAAGCAATTAAAATCCATCAAACCTAGAAGTGGAAGAGAATTGGAAGGTAGAGTTTAAAAAGAGACTATATTAGAGGAAAAAAATTGAAGAGCCTGAAGTGGAAACTTCAAAGATTTAGAGAGGCTTATTGCTCCACTTAAATTTTTTAAGAACCACTACCTTCATTTCCTCAGAGGCTCCATCAACAAAAGTTGGATAAACAATTTTCAAAATTTGTAGAATTTTTTAAGTAGCTTACAATTAATATTTCATTTGCTAAAGCCTTATAACAAATGTAAAGCTAAGTGAAGTTTATGAAGGATATTCTTAATCGGAAAAGAAAGTTCAAAGATAACGAGATTTTTGCACTTAGTGAGGAGTGCAGTGCTATAATTTAGAAAAAGCTACCTGAAAAGTTTAAAGATTCTGGTAGCTTCATAATTTCATGTGCAATAGGTGACAATTTTTATTGGAAAGATTTATGTGATTTAGGAGAAAACATTAACTTTATATCATTATCAATATTTAAAAGATTGGGATTACGAGATATATCCTCTACTACTGTAACTCTGCAGTTATCATATTGTTCATTAACATATCCTAAAGAAGTTATAGAAGATGTCCTAGTGAAAGTGGATTAATTTATATTTTCTGTTGATTTCATTGTGTTAGATATGGAGGAAGATAAGGAGATACCTATCATCTATGGGAGACCTTTCCTAGCTACAGAAAGAGCAATGATAGATGTGCAGAAAAGGGGAATTAATTATGTGTGTCAATGATCAGTCAGTTACGCTTAATATTTCCAAATCATTGAAATACCCTAGAAAAGGTAAAGATGGTGAATTTTATAGAATGGATGTGATAAGATATCTAAGTGAATGTCATTTCAAAATAAATTATGAAGAGAAATCTAAAATAAAAGAGTTGGAACACGAGCAAGAAGGGGAATTAGATCAATTTGAAGATTTTTACAAGGAAGATTCAAATTATGTTCGAGAATGTTTTGAAGTTTTGGACATGATAGAAAAGGATAAATCTTTTTGTCCATCAACTAAAAAACCTTATGAACTTGAGTTGATGTTACTTCCTGAACATTTAAAGTATGTATTTTTAGGTGATTCCTCTACATTATATGTTATAATTTCCTCAAAATTAACTACAAAAGAAGAAATGAGTTTAATGAAAACTTTGAAGTGTTATAAGAAAGTCTTTGGATGGATAATTGCTGATATAAAAGGAACCAATCCTTCAATTTATATGGGTAGAATTCATATGGAAGAGAATTGCAAACCCATGGCTGATCCTTAAAGGAGATTAAATCATGTTATGAAGGAAGTTGTTAAGACAGAGATTTTAAAATGGTTAGATGCTAGAATTATCTACTCTATTTTAGATAGTACATGGATTAGTCGGATTCACTGTGTTCTTATGAAAGGAGGAGTGACTATGACTCTGAATGAACATAATGAGTAAATACCAACAAGCCAAGTCACATGGTGGTGAATATGCATTGATTATAAAAAATTAAATCTCGTCAATAAGAAAAATCATTTTCCACTGCTTTTTCTAGATTAAATGTTTGATAGACTAGCTGGGCATAAATACTTTTATTTTATGGATGGATACACTGATTATCACCAAATAAAAATAGCTCCTGAGGATCAAGAGAAAACAACTTTTAGTCCTTAAGGTACGTTTTCTTTTGGAAGAATGTCATTTGGTTTATGTAATGTCCCTATTACATTTCAAATATGTATGATGACTATTTTTTGTGATTTAATTAAAAAATGAATTGAGCTTTTATGGATGATTTTTTAGTGTTTAGAACTTCATTTTAATCATGTTTGGACCATTTATCAAAAGTTCTTAAGCATTGCGAAGAAAAAAATTTAGACCTTAACTAGGAAAATTGTCAATTTATGGTAGCAAAAGGAATTGTTTTAGAACATTGATGCGGGTCAGATTTGTGAGTGTTATCTTTGTAAATATTTCTCAATATTACAAAATATAAACGACAGTAATAATAATAAATATGAATGTTAAACCCATCAAAAACAACTTTAGTGAAATTAATTTTATCTTTTAAAATCTTTAAACTGTTAAATCCCCTAATAATATCACAAGTATACATATCACTCAAGTAATAAAGGGCTCTAATGGAGTCCTAGATATCAATCCCATGGGGAATTTGGAAAAGCTTATAGATAAATTCTTATAATTATAATGTTAATTACAATTTAAACTACAAAACTAAGGTACTAAATTCAAATATAAAGTATTAGAGAAAATGCTAAATAAAATGCAGTTAAAAGAACTAAGTTAACAAAACAAATTGCTAAACTTTTAAAAGCAAACTTACAAAAACTAAACAAGGATTTTGTGATGAAGAGTTCAAATTTAAGAAAGCATCCTTCCCCTTTACAGTGAGTATATGAATTGTGAAGAAATTAAAATCATTTGAAAATAGATAAAATTGTTTGGTGTCAAATAGAAGCAATCTTATATTTTACCCTTTCTCAAGTGCGTAAAGAACATTGACTAATCTAGAGTTTGGTCCCTAATTTTGTGGTTAGGCTGAGAGGATATTGGGTGCCACTCTAGAGCTCCCACTACTCCCTCACCGAGGGGCTAACAATCATGCATTAGTTTCCAATCAACTAGACCAAATTGAGGATTTTAATATGTGACATTAAAATCTCTAATTTTGCATCCAACAAAGTATATTTTCCTATTTATTTGCACCCAACTCCATGGATGACATCTTCTCCCATAAAATTAAATGTGATTCTCACTATGTTGTAGAAATCATAACCCTTTCAGAACATATGTTTCTCAACACATTTTAACATTTTAATTGGCGAGATCAAAAATTAAGTGAAGATCGGAGTTCAAATCATCACAAATTATTGACATTTAAAGCATATAAAACTAAATCAATTATTCATAAAATCATATCTCAAAGTAGAGAGAAAGATGAAGAACACTACTTAGAATTCATGAAAAAAAATAACAAAACACGGATTTTCATATATAAATACAAGTTTACAAAAACAAAAAAGTAAGAGACACAACTTATCTCACAATCCTTCCCAAGAAAGTCCCTAAAAGTTCTATTCAAGCACTTTCCCTCTTTACAAGCAATATCAATTATTTCTTAGAATAGTAATGAAAAAGAAATCTCTCACATTCCCTCTCCTCTTACAATCCTTGAAGAAAATCTCAAAGCCCTTTGACTCTCTCTCTCTCTCTCTCTTGCCTTCTTCAAACTCTCTCTCTCTCTCATGCCTCTCTTCAGCCCCCCTTGGATGCCCTATGCTTCCCTCTCTTTTGTTAGAAGCTGCCTCCCTCTAAAAAGAATTCTAAATTCCCTCCAAAATTATATCCAAAATTCAAC
Organism: Phalaenopsis hybrid cultivar; assembly: GCA_002079205.1. Classification (NCBI taxonomy): domain Eukaryota; kingdom Viridiplantae; phylum Streptophyta; class Magnoliopsida; order Asparagales; family Orchidaceae; genus Phalaenopsis; species Phalaenopsis hybrid cultivar. Next base: position 117,342 of record JXCR01146743.1, on the reverse strand, counting down.
TCTTTTGAAATCTGAAAGACATGTCTATTGATCCATGAGACATATCCCTTCATAAAAGAACCTTACAAAGTGTCTATATACATTGAATCACTCCATGGGGTATTTAGAACATGTGGCTCCTTCAACATTTGAGCAAAATTTGTCTCGAACCGTTTACTTCACAAAAGTTCGTCTTTGGGGCCTCACATGCTGGTTCTGGTGCTTCAGGTGCCAACTTTCTTAAGAACACGTTGTTATGGGTTTTGGAACTTCAAGCGTCAGCTCTCTTTGAAATAACACTTCAAGCACCAACTCTAGCGCTTCAAGCACCAACTCTCTGTAAAGTGGCGCTTTAAGCGCCATAATCTCAAAATTCACTGTTTTGGCTCCAAATTTTGTCTTTTTTGCTATTTTTGCTTCAAATACCTAAAATTGATATACCTGCAACAAAAAAACATGAAAATATCATTCTTTAAAGTAATATCACCAAAAATAAATAAAAAATCTATACTTAAAATAACACCTTATTTTGGTGTATCAAAATCCACCAAACTTAAATGTTACTTATCCTAAAGTGACACTTTTACTGCATAAAAGCATATGACTTAGGATAGAGATTAACTTATAAACTTCCATACTTTAGTTACATAAATAAAACAATAAAATTTAAGAAAAAATTTTAATAACTTAGGTTCAAACTCTAAGTATAAGAGTACTTAATAATCAAATCTAAGATTTCTGAGTCTCTATTTAATTCAAGAAGAATTGTAATTTGTCATATAAAAAATACTTAGAATATTCATATGAAAAAAAACTTCATGAAAAATTTACTAGTAATGGTGCTAATACTCGAATAAAAGTATTGAAAATGCAATAGTCCTTTCCATAAGTTGATTCAAGTGAAACCAATTTTTTATTAGGCATCTCCTCAAGCTTCTCCTCACACATTTTTTCTATTTTTTCTTTTCTTTTTCTTTTTCTTTTTCTTATTTTTTTAGGATCCTTTCAATCTTTTCTTTTCTTTTTTAAGTGAGGATTACTATATCTTGATAGCCTTTAATAATTTTGAACTTCAATATCCTCTTCTTAAAGTTAAAACTCTTTACCTTTTATCACTTTATAATTCACATTAGTTTTATGATTTTTTTCATAAACTTTCATGCTATTCTTCTTACATGAAACTCTACAATTCTGAATGCTTCAAAAAAACAATTTTCTTTACTTTAAATAGAAAAATATAGTCTTATCTTTTCATACCAAATATCTTTAATTTTAGATTTGACCTTCAATACTAAAAACTTTTTTCCTGAATTTACCATAATATTTACAAACATAAATATAGTCATTTAAAGTTAAATCTTAATATCCTGAATCATGTTAAATTATATTTAAAAATATATTTAATTAAGGACAAATAAAATTTAGTTTACTTCTTTTTAAAAGAAATTTTTCTTTCCCCAAAACTTAAGTTTTTATGTAATTAAAAATGTTCAGTTCAAAATTTTGTACTTGAAAGAAAACAATAAATACATAAAAATAAAAACAAACCTGTAAAGGGTTTCTGAGTATGAAACTGGGCTCTGGTATACTGTAGGTACTAACTTTAAGAGTTAATACTGGCTTTAAAACATTAAATGAAACATAATATATTTTAAAGGATTTGCTAAGAATTAAAGAAAAGCAGATACAAAAAATACTAAAAATGCAGAAAAAGCAAAAATCTACAATTACTATTACAATTTGTTCAGCATTAAGATGAAAGTTTTTTCTACAACAGTTTCAAACAAAATAAACTACAAACAATCAAAATAACAAATAAATATCAAACAAACATACTAAACTCGTAAAAATATCAGTCTTCTTCCCCTTCCTCATCATCATCATGATCTTCTTCTTCTTCTTCTTCATCATGATTTAGAGTATAAGGAGTGAAACTGTGGCAAGTTGGAAATTCCACATTATACTCACCCCTAAGATATCTAACCATAGCCTCCTCATAAGCTATATCATGTTGAACTCTCTTCATCGTATATTCACATTATAAGAATTTCTTGCTTCAATTCCTCCATTTGCTGAATCATAAGCAGCTCCATGATTATTTTAAGTGAAGCAAAGGGAGAAGTAGATGTCACTTGCAGCTGATGTTGAGGGTCTATCACCACCTCCACTCTTGAACTCAGCAAATAATTCAAATCTTTGAACCGTATGCTTCCCAATAAAATTTTTTGGCTGCAGCTTTTCCACATTTCTATAGGACTCTACTCCTGATTGTTCATATAAAGTGAGGGCAGGGAACCCAAACCACTAGCCGCAGCACTACTAGATATACTCCGAGCTTGATGAATGATAAGAGCACCAACATCTACTACCTTTATTTTCTGAATGTAGAAGTTTAGCACAGTTCTACTCTTCGTTATTTTGCTCAGATGATTTGTTGGCAATAATTTAGCAAAGATGAAGTAATGTCATACTCTTGACTGAAAAGTCATCATGGAATCGAAGAAGTTAACTTATTATTCTTAATTTTTTATACTCCTTTTCCTTCAATTAGAAAGCAATTACTTCATCTAGTGATGAATCAGTCATCATGAATGCAACATATTCACAATGAAACACATTTATCAGTCCATAAAAAGCATTGATCCTTTCTCCTATAAACTCAACTTAGTTACCTCTCACAAGGATGTGATCATCAGTAGTGAACCACAAGTTGGCATAAAAGTCCCAGATCATAGGCAAAATATATATTGCAATGAAGTAGCAAAACCTCTCTCAATTTCTGGCGACGATTAACCTCTCGATCTCGCCACTCGGGCTAGCAAATGCCCATTCCTAGATCAATTTCCTTGATTCCATTTGAGTATTATAACAATGTTGGGCATTGTAATTTACTAATTTCCTCACGTGAAAATCTCCCATAGGCTTTTCTCTTTTTACTCGTGGAGCCATTAGAATTTCTATGAAAATCCAAGTAAAATCCAAATAAATTACAAGAACAAAAATCTAGTTCCACAAGTAAGATTATTTGGTAAGAAACTTCTCACCATGGGTTTTCTTCAAGTTTCTTCATCTAAAATTCTAAATTTCAGATCTCCCATAATGTAGGAAAAATCCATAGTGAAAAAAAAAATTCTGGTTAAACTGAAGCTCTTTCTAAGAGAAGAAGAAATCTAAGACATTTGTCGTTTAAAATTTTCTCAAATGCATCCAATGTGAAGCCCTAGGTCACGGTTTAGAGGTAGAAGACGACCCAAATAGTAAAAATGGAATTTTACTGGGTGATTTTGCTGTTTTCTAAGGCAATCTGGGCCTTTACAAAAATTTGGCGCCTCAGGCGCCAACACCTAATTTTTCAAGATTTCATTTTGTGAGGAAATCTACTGCGTATTGCTTTATGTCAACCTCTAATTATCTCAAATAAAAACTTATACTCATAATTTAACAATTTTCTAACACATAACTTTTAAAAACTAAACTCACTTTTATAATTAAAATCAGCACTATTACAAAATAACAATATTCAAGCCAACAAAATCTAATTCAGTATCCAAAGCAAACCGTACATCCTAACACTGAAATCTAAACATCAAAATACTCAACAACAAAAATATAAATAGAGTTCAACAATGAAAGTAAATACAATTCAATATAACACAATAACATAAACAATCAGTACCAAGTAAGTTTTTCGTGCATAAAGTAAATTCAAACATCTTCTTTGGTCTCGTCTTCCTGGATATCTCCCATATATTGGTAGTGCACGTACAAATTTTAGAAAGGTAGATAACAAAATTCCTCTGTTGAATCTTCCTTAATCCAAGCATGTTTCTTGAACATACATACCAAACCATCTTGAATAAGTTCAGTATGTTCAAAAAGTTCCTTCAGTCTCCAATACAGATGATCCAACATTTCAGAAATATTTCCAATTATATGCATAAGGTTCTGTACCTATTTCTCTATATTCTTGATCCTTTTCAAAAGTGTGTTCGAACTGAAGTAAGGCTGAATAAATGATGAATTTTGGGGTGCTTGTTCTATCACTACATTCATATCATTCTCATCTCCCAATTTAATGTAGTTGTAATAAAATTCTAATTCCATAGGCTTTCAAGTAAGAAGCACTTTCTCCCGACTTTCATAAGGAACTTGTGACTGCACAGTAGGAAAATAGTATATGGACGTCCCAATCCAGTAGTAGATCCATTTAACGATCAAACCCAAAACCAATTTTATAATTATTGCACCAATATCAATAGGTTTTCTAGTTTGAATATAGTACTTTAGAATCACACTCTCCTTAGTCACTTCACTGATTTTCATAGTGGGGAGTAATTTCAATACAATAAAGAAATGTCATGCCATAGATGTAGGATACATTAATGATGAAGAAATCCACACATTTACATCATCTCTAGCCTCCCAATTTGCATATTCATCTGTAAAATATCGATAGAGTTCGTTCATATTATCTCTTTTAGGGGTAAAATTTGCATAGTGGCAAATAGAAACACATTCAATCATAAACATATCATTTATCCATGAAGGAGTGAATTGCACAAAACTATCTTGTACATAAACAATTTCTTGGTTGATTCCATGAAGATTTGCATAAAACCCTTTCACCACAAGGATAACTACGGTAGTAGTAGTGTAGCAAAGCACTTCCTAGCGTCTTTGCACAATTATGTCATCCACTGAGTATTTGGTATGTTGAATCCTCGATTCATAAATCCCTTTTTCTTGATTAGCCTCTTCTTCATAAGAACTCAAGCATGTAACTTCTGCGCATTGAAACTGATGAACTTTCTCCCATTGAAAATTCCAAATCTCGCAAAATTTTTAGAGTGAAGCCATAGGGTTTGAAAAGTAGTGACTCTTCCGTCATCCCCCCCCCCTTAAAATATGCTTTGAAATCAGATTTTAGGAGTTATAAGAAGAAGAACACGCCAAAAATCACCAAAAACTGCCTTTTGAAATGTTTTAAGTCATTTTTGTCGTCATGGCGCTTCAGGTGCCAGCTCTCTGGAAAGTGGCGCCTCAGGCGCTAGTTCCAAAATTTATGTCATTTCAATTTCAGTCCAATAAATTCTTAAATCTTCCATAAAAGTAGGTAAAAAAAGATGTTTTTTTTAAATTTTTTCAATTTCAAGTTTCTTAAATACACAGAATCCATAAAAATATGAATATATATATATATATATAAATGGCAGCTGTGTTTGATGTTGCTCTGCTAGGGTTTCCATGGGATGGCTCAGATTTTGGCTATGTTGGTGGCTTCTAGCTCTTCTTCTCTTTCTTTTCTCTTTTCTCCAAGTGTTTCTCTTCTTTATCTTGTTGGTGGCTGTTCTTTTTTCATTTTCTTTTTCCCGAGCGACCTATTTTTCAAAAAGTTTACTGTTCCATTATTTTTTATTCTTCCTAATGGCTGATCCAAATACTTTGGATTTGGCCACAAATATCCAATGGACAAAGGCTTTTTTTGCTGATTTAGTAGGAAAGGGTTTTGACACTATCAAAAATTATGATGATCTCGTATTCCCTCAGGCTTATCATGAGCCATTGTTAAACCTTTGAGTAGAAAAAGAGGGATATTGGATATTTTCTATTATGAGGAGGAGCTTCAGGGGTTGACTGAAGTACGCAAGTTCACATTCATAGGAAAATTTCAACTGGGGCACTCAAAAATGGAAGCTATTCAGAAATTCTTTGACAGTATTAAACTTAGTGGTGCTTGGAGAGTGGGACTGTTAGATGGAAGGCATATATTAATTAATTTATCCAAGGAGGATGACTATGCTTGTTTATTCTCTACACAAAGTCTGCAGATTGAAGGAACAACCTAGAAACTCCTCAAGTGGTCCCCGAATTTTGATCCAAGCAAGGAACTTCCTATTATTCCTATTTGGTTCAAACTCCCTGGGCTCAAGCTACATTTCTTCAACCACAAAGTTCTATTCAACATTGGCCAAGCTTTGGGTAGGCCATTGAAGCTGGATGCTCCTACCTTTAACTTGTCTAGACAATAAGTAGCAAGAAACATAACTCTTCCTAAGGTAGAGGAAATTTGGCTAGAAACTGAGCACAATGGCTATTGGCAGAAGATCATAGCAGAATAATAACCTCATTACTGTCACCATTGTAAAATGTTTGGTCATTTTGATATTAGATGCTTCAAGTTACATCCCCATCTTAGGAAAAGGCTAGATAGAAATCCTAAGGACCCTTGTGCAGAAGTTTTGATGGACTCTCCCGGAGAAGAGATGCAAGGGGCAAGGAATCTGGAACAGGAAGTTCAGACAGGTATTTTGGGGGGTGTTTAAGCAAATGCTAATCACCCTGTTCAAATTGTTGGGGAGTTTCTAGGAATGCCTTTACCCAACTCTGATGTAGATCCCTCTGGATCTAACCCATTATATAAAGAATCTAACTGTGAGCTGGTTTCTGGAATGTTTGTTGAAGCTAGGGAAATGGACTTGATTTCTTCTATTTTGCAAGTCTATGGTGATCCTCAAGATCTTAGTGGGAAGGCTCACTTGGGGTACCCTCTAGATAACACTGTAGTCATGCAGATTAACACTACTATGTAAGATGAGTAGCGATTTCAGAAATCTAGAAAAAAGAAGAAGGGAGTCTTGGAACTGAAAAAAATGTAGAAAGGTGCTCATTCTCTTTTGGAAAGAAACTCTCATCAAGGCAAGAAGGAAGCCATGGCAAGAACTAGAATAAGGGAAAAATCCATCCATTTAGGATGATGAACTTTTTATGTTGGAATGTTCTAGGATTGACACATCCTAAGTCCCTTAACAGACTCGTTGCCTTTAATAAGATGTATAAATTATGGATCATTGTTATTTTGGAGCCTATGGTCTCCAAAAATCCTCATAGAATTCTGAAAAATTTCCATGGATTTTCCAACTATTAAAATCTTAACAATAAAATTTGGATGTTGTGCAGAAACGAGATTCAATGTATATCTTATGGGACCATCCACAATTTCTCCACTTACAGTTCAACATTGGAGGTCAGGTTGGCCCAACCACTTTCATTTATGTAGGGAGTTCAGTTATAGCTAGAAGAGAGTTATGGGGATGCCATCAAAATATAAGTAGGCCTTGCAATTCTATTTGGATTGTTGGTGGTGACTTCAATTGTATATCTGCCCCTTCTAAAAACATGGAGGTAAGCCTCCTGATCTAAATCAAATCAATCTCTTTAATGATAGCATTAGTTTGAATGGTTTATATGATCTAGGCTTTAATGACCCAAAATACACTTAGAGAACAGGTTCTCTATGGGAAAGATTGGATAGAATGCTAGTCAATTCCTTATGGCTGAATGAATTTCTACATACTTCTGCTCATCACCTCAGGATGACTTGATCTGATCATAGGCCATTACTCATTTCCATTGCAGCATCCCCGACTAAACACAAATCTAGTTTCAGATTTCTTAATATGTGGTCCTCCCATCAAGATTTTCATAACCAAGTGGCTCAAAAATGAAAGGATTGTCATCATCAAAACCCCTGGATCAAACTTTTGTTACTTTAGAAGAATCTAGGTAAACATTTATCTGCCTGGAATTGGTATGTGGTGGAGGATATTAATTTGAAGGTTGAAGAGGCTGAAAGATATCTTATTTATCTGGAGGCAAGATTGGAATTTAATCCAAACCTAGAATCTGAATTGATGGTAGCAAATGAAATCTTAATGAATGCAATTATTATGTAGGAGGGGTTCTATGCATAAAAGCCTGCTAAGACCAAATTCTGTGAGGGGGACAAGAACTCAAAATATTTTCATGCTTTTAAAATTTCAGGAGGAAATGCAACACTGTCCATAAACTTCAAGACCCATCTGGGGTTTGGCTTCATTCTGCTGATTCAATTGCCTCAAGTGCTATCAGTTTATTTCAGGAACTCTTTGCCTAACAACAATAAACCAGAACCTCAATTCAAAGTAATATTTTCTGTCATGACAAAGATTACACAAGGGATCTAGATAATTCCTTCATACTTGATGAAGAGGAAGTCTGGGCTACTTTAGTTTCCATTGACAGTTCCAAATTAGCAAGCCCTGATGAATATACTACATAATTCTACAAAATAGCTTGGAAAATCATCAAAACTTATATTATGGCAGTTTAGAGCTTCTTTAGGGGAATGGATCTTCCTAACTATTTTAAATGCTCCACAATTTCTTTAATCCCCAAAAATACTTCTAAACAAAATTGGGTTCACTATAGGCTTATCAACCTTACATATGTAATGTCCAAGATAATAAGTAAAGTGATCTCAAATATAATTCAGCCCCACCTCACCCATCTCATATGTGAAAACCAGCCTGCAATCATTAAAGGGAGAAGTATTATGGAGAATGTTCTTTTGGCTCAAGAATTGGTCTTAGATTTGGATAAACAGTGTAGAGGAGGCAACATCATCTTTAAGCCTGATATCAAAAAAAGCTTATGATACTATTCATCGGGGCTTTATTAAAGAGGGGTTCACAGCAAGAGGTTTTTCTGCTTCCTTCATCTCTTTGATCAATATGTGGTTATCTAATAACTATCATTAAATTTTCATAAATGGCATGTCCCATGGTTTTTTTAGTGCTTCTAGATGTATCAAGCAAGGTGACCTTTTGTCGCCTACCATATTTATTCTTGCATTTGATTATTTATCTAGGTTTCTTAATCACTTATTTGCCAATTCTCCCCAAACTTTATATAACCACAAATCCAACATTGTTGTTAACCATTTAGCCTTTGTTGATGATGTTATTTTATTTGCTGAAGCTACTAAGCCAGTTGTTATATTGAATGTTCAATGTATGGATAATTTTCAATCAAGTTCTGGAATGCATTTCAATGCCTAAAAATGTGGTAGCCTTCAGCCATAGAGTTAAGACAGAAATTAAACACCGGATCACTAATCTTACAGGCTTCTGTACTAGTTCTCTTCCTTTAAAGTATTTGGGTTCTTTTTGGTTGAAAGGGAGGACAACACAAATTTAGTTTGATGTTATTATTGTCAAAACAAAGGACAAACTAAACTACTAGTCTACTTCATTTCTATCAAATGGAGGAAGGGTTACACTTCTTAGAAGTTTTTTTGGCTGCCCTCCTTTCTCAATTATCCCAGGTAGCTATCATGAAAAAATCTATCCAGAACACTTGAAAGAACCTTTAATTATTTCTTATGGGTAGGTCAAAGAAAGCAAGTACATTGGGTAAGATGGCAACAGGTCTGCAAAAGTACCAAAGCTTGGGGACTAGGCTTTAGGAGTTTTCAACAGATCACCCAAACTAACTATTATAACAATAGATTATGTTCAGAGCACAAAATTCATTATAAGCTAAATTTATGAATGTTAAATATTGCAAGGATCTACATCGCTCCTTAGTGTACAGGAAATTGGGTGATTCAAGAACATGGGTTAATAAGATGAAAATCTATTCATATGGGAATTGGGGGAGGGCAAGATCAATTTTTGGCTTGACAATTGGACAGGGGAAGGAAAATTGATCTCAAATTCTCTTCAATTTGTTGATGTCTCACTTTAGGTAGCTGTTTTTTTGACTGATGAAAATTGAAACCTGCAAGCTCTTAATAATATTCTATGCACCACTCAAATCAATAATGTAATAAGGATACCACTTGATTCTTCCAAGAAATACAAAGTAGTAGTCAAAAAAGCTTTCTCTCAAACCCTATCTGCTGCTATCTGCAAAATTTGTTTCCCCTAATAGAAGGTTCAACGGGGTGCTATAGTATGGAGCAACATCCTGTCTCCCTCAATGTCCTTTTTTTCTTAGAGACTCCTCTAGTGGTTGCTACCCACTGATGATATACTGAAAGTGAAGGGTCTTAGGGGCCCTTCTAGATGTGTATTATGTAGAACTTAGGAGGAATCTATTCAACACATTTTCTTTAACTGTACTTTCAGTCAGCAAGTCTAGAATATTTTAATGCCCAAACTAAAGATCCAAATAATTATGCGATCCTGGTTTAATTTTTTTCAAAGCTGGAAGGATCCTTACCTCCCGTACCTTGTATTATTGCTTGTTCATTTGGATGGCAAGAAATCAGATAAAGTTTGATGATTCTAATTTGGAAGCTACTGCCATAGCTACTAATTGCTTCAGTTATTTGCAGAAACTCTCCAGCCATAAGAAGCTTCCTGACATTCTTTGTCGATCAGCTAATAGTACTCCAAGGACTCTTTCTTATACTCTTATCTTTTGGAAGCCCCCCCAAAGCTGGGTGGATTAAAGTTAATTTTGATGGCAGTTTTTCAGCCCCTTATGTTGGAGTGGGTGGTGTCTTCAAAGATTGCAAGGACAATTGCTTGCTTTATTTCCAATCTCCTACATAGCTGAAGGTTCTCTGGAAGCTAAAACTCAAGCAATTTGGGCTATCTTTATTTCTAAGAATTGTAGATTTGAACAAGTTTTGGTTGATCTGATTCCTTAACTCTAATCAACATTTTAAAGGGTAGGATGAATACTCCTTGAAATTTACAGTTTTTGTATGATAATATTCTTAGAATGAGTCTGGGACTCAAGCTTCTTTAGTCTCATATTTACAAGGAAGGCAACAAGCTAGCAAATTGGCTTGAGAAATGTGGCCTCCATTCTGAGGAAACTCTGATTAGTAAAGTTCCTCCTCCCCCTTTATCTTTTATTTTGAATGGAGACCTCTTGGTCATTCCTTTTATTAGAGTTTTTAATTAGTTGAGGTTTTTGGGAAGCTTTCTTGCCAGTTTTGTAAACTCTTTTTTTGGCTTTTATGAATTTGGAGCTACTTATATATATATATATATATA
>JXCR01146743.1:63757-96351 GCA_002079205.1 Phalaenopsis hybrid cultivar | reverse complement strand
TATATATATATATATATAACATAAAAGCAAAATAAATAATAATAAATATGGGTAAACACTTGGTTTATTGTCAACAACCCGACATTCCTAATCTTTATTTTGGGTGATCCAATATTACAGTCTCTTTAAGAACTGGTCTCTGACCATCATAATATTGTTTTAGTCTATGCCCATTCACTTTAAATATCCTTCCAGTCTTCAGATATTCATTATTAACAGCTCCATAGGAATAGACTTTTACAATTTTGAATGGCCCTTTCAACCTAAAATTCAGTTTTTTAGGAAATAATTTCAATCTTGTACTGTATAATAAAACTTCTTGTCTAGACTCAAATTCCTTCTTTATTATCTTCTGATCATACCATTCTTTCATTCTTTCTTTATAAATTCTAACATTATCGTAAGATTCATTTCTAATTTCTTCAAGCTCGTTCAATTACAATAATCTTTTCTCACCAACATCTTTCAAATTGAAATTGAACTCCTTAATTAACTAATAGGCTTTATGCTTAAATTCTACTGGTAAGAGACAATTCTTACAAAAAATCAATCTATCCAAGGACATTCTTATAGGTTTTTTATAAGTTGTCATGTAAGCCCATAATGCAGTCTCTAATCTAGCAGACCAATCCATTTTATTATGATTCACACTTTTTTTGAAATTCTTTTAATTTCACGATTAGATACTTCTATTAANAAAGTAAATAAGAGTAGTAGAGCTTAATACTACCACAAACTAATGATAATTTCAAATAAAAACTACAATAACCGCGATAAAAGTAAAGATAAGTATGGGTTGCCTCCCATAAAGTGTTTGGTTTAACGTCGTCAGCCCGACCTGTTTTTTTCAAATAAAAACTACTATAATGCAGTATCCAATCTAGCAGGCCAATCCATTTTATTAGAATTCATAGTTTTTTTTCTAAAATTCTTTTGATTTCATGATTAGAAACTTCTGCTGGACCACTAGTCTAGAGATGATAAGCAGTTGCAATTTTATGCATAATATTATATTTTTCCACCAACCTTGAATTTTTTCTTTCCTGAAATGAGATCATCCAACTGTAATGATTATTCTTGACATTCTACATCTAATAAAGATATTTTTTATTAAAAGTTTTGAAACACTCCAAGCATCACATTGAGGTAAGTGATTGCTTCAATCTATTTTGAAACATAATACACTGCAATAAATATATACATATTTCCAAATGAAAGTATAAATGGTCCCATAAAATACAATCCTCATGCATCAAAAATTTCAATTTCCCAATTAAAATTAAGAAGCATTTAATTTCTTTTGGAAATATAACCTACTCTTTGACACCGATCACATGTATATATATATATATATATATATATATATATATATATATATTAACATCTTTAAATAGAGTAGGCAAATAAAATCTAGATTGCAAAATTTTATGAACAGTTCTATCATTCCCAAAATGACCTCCAAATTCAAAGTCATGAAATTTTTGGATAATTTCCTGAATTTCTTTATAAGGCACACATCATCTCATTACAAAATCTTTGCATTGTTTGTACAAATAAGGGTCATCCCAAAAATAAGATTTTGTATCGGGAATGAATTTGTTTTCCTATCATTTTGTCTTTTTATATGGTAAAATACCATTAACTATATAATTCACAATATCAACATATCATTGTATTTCGCATCCTTTTTCAACATAAAGTTGTTCTTCAAGAAAAGTTTCCTTAATGTATTTTTCCAAATCAAGTGTTTATTCCCGTTCCAACTAGATGATTGGCAATTTGATTATCAGCTCCTTTTTTTATCCACTACTACAAAATCAAACTCTTGCATAAGAAATACCCATCTAATTAATCTTGGTTTCACTTCCTTATTTTGCTTTAACTATTTAATAGCTGAGTTGTCAGTATACACATCACATTTAACTCCAATTAGATATGAGCTAAACTTATCAAAAGCTTAAATAATGACTAATAACTCTATTTCAGTGGTAGTATAATTAATTTGAGCATCATTAAAAGAATTACTAGCATAGAATATAACGTTAAAAATCTTATCACATCTCAACCCTAAAACAACTCCAATTGCATAATCGCTTGCACCACACATTAATTCAAAAGTTTTCTCCCAATTAGGTGAAACAATTATCAGAGTAGTGATCAATATTTCCTTTAAATTTTAAAAGGCTTTAAGGCACTCTTGGTTAAAATCAAATTTTGTGTCTTTTTCCATAAGTTGGCATAAAGACTTAGTAATTTTATAAAAAACTTTAATATATCGCCTGTAAAATTCAGCATGTTCTAAAAAGTCCTAACTCCTCTTACAGTAGTAGGTGGAGGTAAGTTAGATACAACCTATATTTTTGCAAGATCTACTTTCATGCCATTTTCTGAAATTTTATGTCGAAGTACAATTCTTCCTGCAACCATAAGTTGACATTTTTTTCCAGTTTATACGACATTAGCCTTTTTACATCATTCTAGAACTTTCTCTAAATGATTTAGACATATTTCAAATGAAGTTCCAAAAATAGAAAAATTGTCCATAAATACTGTAATCCTTTTTTTAATTAAATCACTAAAAATTGACATCATACATCTTTGAAATGTTGCATGTGCATTACATAATCCAAAGAGCATTCACCAAAAAGCAAAAGTTCCATAAAGACTAGTAAATATTGGTTTCTCTTGATCCTCTTAAGCAATAGGTATTTCATGCTAACAGGTATATCCATCTTGAAAATAAAAATATATGTGGCTGGCTATTCTATCCAACATCTGGTTCAAAAATGGTAAAGGAAAGTGATCCTTCCTGGTGACAGAATTTAATTTTCTATAATCTATGCAGATCTACCATCCTATGATTTGTTTTGTTAGTATTAATTCATTATTCTCTTTTGTCACAATAGCCATACATCCTTTCTTTGGAACAAAATAAATTGGACTTACCCAAGCACTGTTTGAAAAAGGTAATATTATTCCAGCATCTAACCATTTTAAAATCTCTTTCTTAACAACTTCTTTCATCATAAGATTTAATCTTATTTGAGGATCAGCTCTTGGTTCATGTTGATCTTCCAATAAAATTCTATGCATACAAATTGAAGGATTGATTCTTTTAATATCAGCTACTGTCCATCCAAAGGCTTTCTTTTATCTTCTTAAAGTTTCTAACAAAAATTGTTCTTGCGTATCAGTTAATTCTAAGAATACAATAATAAGTTATGTGGATAAATCTCCTAAGAATGCTAACCTTAAATGTGTAGGGAGTGTTTTTATTTCTAGTTCAGGAGGTTTCTTAATAGGTGAAATTAAATTCTTGTTATCATCTGTAGGATCTAACCTTTCACAGTTTTTCCTAAACATAATCTAAATCTTCATTACTCACTTCCGTAGATTCATCTTGAATTTTATCCTCATATTCATATTCCAAATTTTATTTTTTCAAATTTGTTTTTGAATGTCTTCATGAAATATTTATGGCTTAAATATTCATTAATATTCATTCTGAAGTATTCAATCTCTTGCTCTTTTGCAGGGTACTCATTGATTTTGCAATATTAAATGTAACCTCTTGATCAATAACTCTCATAGTTAGTTCTCTTTTCTACACATCTATCAAAGATATTCTAGTGTCAAGGAATGGTCTTCCTAAAATGGTAGGAATTTCTTTATCTTCTTCCATATTTAATACAATAAAATTCACAGGAAAGATAAATTTATTAACTTTTACCAAAACATCTTCTATAACTCCTTTAGGATAGGTAATCAAACGATCAACTAACGGAAGAGTTACAGTTGTAGGTGAAATATCTCCTAAACCAAACCTTCTGAAAATTGATAAAGGCATAAGATTAATACTAGCTCCTAAATCACTTAAAGCTTTTCAAAAAAATATTTCGTCAATAGCACAAGGAATAGTAAAACTACGGAGCTCTTTAAATTTTTCAAGAAGCTTCTTCTAAATTATAGCACTACACTCCTCACTGAGTGCAACTGTCTCATTATCTATAAACTTCGTTTTCTTATTAAGTATATCCTGCATGAACTTCACATAGCTTGGCATTTATTCCAAGGCTTCAACAATTGAAATGTTTATCGTTAATTTCCTCAATATTTCCAAAAATTTTAAAATTTGGTTATCTCTATTTTTCTGCTTCAATATTTGAGGAAATGGAGGTGGTGGTCCTTCTACAGTGATTTTTGTTGGTTTAATAGAACATTCTGACTTGAAATGAAATCTTCACTAGACTTTTCATTTAGCACCTCATCTTTTTTTACTTCAACTTCCACTTCTTTTTGAACTCTGGTTTTCAATTCTTTTCCACTTCTCAGTTGAATAGGCTTAATTTTCTCTTTGTTCTGATCTTTAGGATTTACTTCAACATTACTACGCAACATTCATGGAGGTCTATTGCTAAGTGCAGTAGTAATACATCCCAATTGATTTTCCATGTTTCTAATTACATCTCCTTGACTTTGTACTTGCCTTCTCATTTGTAATATTAATTCTTCCATTGACACCTTCTTCTCACTCTGCAAATTATTAAAACCTGGAGGGTAATATGGTTTATAAGTTGGATTTCCTTGATTTTTGGAGTTTCCCAAGGGGTTTGTAGCGTTTTTTCCCCATTGCAAATTTGCAGCATTAGAGTTATTATTACTCCAACTAAAATTTGAATGATTCTTATAACCATGATTATAATAATTAGCATATGAATTATTAGAATGATTATTTATTGCATTTAATGTCTCATAAGAAGATTGAGATTCTATCATTTGTCCCAAGAGTTTTCCTCAAGCACAGGTGGTGTTTGAGAATAATTCATTCCATATTCATCTATCTTTTTTGATATAATAGCTATTTGGGCAGCCAACATAGATATCACATCAGAATCATGAATACTAGTTATTCTTTAAGGATTTACCCTTTCAGGGGGCCATTGAAAATTATTAGTAGTCGTCTCTTCAATTAAAGAATATGCTTCACGAATGGATTTAAAATTAATGATCCGCTAGCAGCATCGTCCATTATCGATCTAAGAGATTCAACCAATCCATCATAAAAAGTTTGAATTATTAACCAATCTGGAAACACATGGTGTGGACACTTCCTAAGGAAATCTTTAAATCTTCTCAGGCTTCATATATTGATTACCCTTCAAACTAACAAATAGATGTAATATCATTTCTAAGCTTAGTAGTTTCTTAAGGAGGGAAATATTTATATAAAATTTTTTTTATAAGTCTCCCCAAGTTCTAATAGATCCAGGTGCTAATGAGTTTAACCACATCTTAACTTATTCCTTAGTGAAAAAGGTAAAAGTTTAAATCTGACAGCATCATTCGACACCCCATCATATTTAAATGTAGCACATAATTCTAAAAAATTACCAAGGTGTAAGTTAGGATCTTGAGTTGGTTGTCTCCCAAATTGATTATTCTAAACCAATTAGATAATATCAGGTTTTAGCTCAAATTAATTGGCAGCTACAACAGAGTTTTATATACTCAAATGAATTTCATCTTATGTAGGATTAACATAATCTCTTAAAGTTCTCTGTTGATGTTCATTTTCATTGCCAACATTACTTAAGTTGCAAGCCATTTTTCTAAAATGATCTGTATCTTTTTGTTTTTTTAAATTTTTTCTAATATTTCTTTCTAACTCTGAATCATAAGGTACTAAATCTTGAGATCATAAACTATGCATAAACAAACACAATAAGCAATTAAAATAAGGAAACACACTAAAATATAAAAATATTCAAATTAAACAACAAACAATTTTTTTCAAGTTAAAGCAAAATTATTTAAATTATAAAAAAATTTACTAACAATTTCCATTACTTCACCAAAAACTTGATGCGGGTCAGATTTGTGTGTTATTTTAGCAAATATTTCTCAATATTACAAAATATACACGACAGTAATAATAATAAATATGCAATGAAACCCAACAAAAATAACTTTCGTGAAAATAATTTTATCTTTTAAAATCTTTAAACTGCCAAATACCCTAATAATAATGCACATATACGTATCGCTTAAGTATTAAAATGTTCTACTAGAGTCTTAGATATCGATCCCACCGTGAAGTTGGAAATGCTTATAGATAAATTCTTATAATTATAATGTAAATCACAATTTAAACTACAAAATTGAAGTACTAAATTTGAATCTAAAGTATTAGAGTAAATGCTAAATAAAATGCAGTTAAAAGAGTTAAGTTAACTAAACTAATTGCAAAACTTTCAAAAGTAAACTTACGAAAACTAAAAAAAAATTTTGCGATGGAGAGTTCAAATTTAAGAAAGCATCATTACCCTTTACAATGAGTATATGAATTGTGAAGAAATTAAAATCATTTGAAAATATATAAAATTATTTTGTGTCGATAAGGAGCAATCTTATTCTTTACCCTCTTCCAAGTGCATAAAGAACATTGAATAATCTTGAGTTTGGTTCCTAATATCGTGGTTAGGCTAGGAGGATATTGGATGCCACTCTAGAGCTCCAACTACTCCCTCACCTAAGGGCTAACGATCTAGCATTACTTTCCAATCAACTGGACCAATTTGGGGATTTTAATCTGTCACCTTAAAATCTCCAATTCTACATCCAACAAAGTATATTTCCCTATTTATTTGCACTCAACTCCATGGATGACATCCTCTCACATGAAATTAAATGTGATTCTCAATATTTTGTAGAAATTATAACTCTTTCAGAACATATGTTTTTCAATACATTTTAACATTTCAATTGGTCATATCAAAATGTAAATGAAGATCGGAGTTCATCTCAAATTATTGACATTTAAACTGCATAAAACAAAACCAATTCTTCACAAAATCATATCTCAAAGTAGGGAGAAGGATAAAGAAGACTACTCAAAATTAAAGAGAATGAAATAACAAAATAAGGATTTCATATATAAAAATAAGTTTACAAAAATAAAGAAGTAAAAGACACAACTTATCTCACAATCATTCCCAAGCAACTCCCTAGAAGCTCTCTTCAAGCACTTTTCATCTTTACAAGCACTCTCAATTCTCTCTTAGAAGAGTAATGAAGAAGAAATCTCTCACCATCCCTCTCCTCTTACAATCCTTGAAGAAAATCTGCAAGCCCTTGACTTTCTCTCTCTCTCTCTCTCTCTTGCCTTCTTCGAACTCTCTCTCTCTCACGCCTCTTTTTAGCCCCCCTTTGATGTCATAGATTTCCCTCTCTTTTATTCAAGGTTGCCTCCCTCCAAAAGGAATTCAAAATTCTCTCTAAAATTCTATCCAAAAGTCAACTCTTCTGAATTTAAAAAGTATGTTTTTTGATCCATGAGACATATCCCTTAATAAAAGAACCTTCTAAGGTGTCTAAATGCATTGAATCACTCCATGGGGCGTTTAAAATAACTGGCCCCTTCAAAATTTGTGCAAAATTTGTATGAAACCGCCTTAATTTGCAAAAAGTCATCTCTAGCGCCTCAGACGTTAATTCTGGCGCTTCAGGCGCCAACTTGCTTAAGACCGCATTATTCTGGGTTTTGGCGCTTTAGGCACCAAATCTGATGCTTCAGCCACTAGCTCTCTATAAAATGGCATTTTAGGCGCTAGTTTTGGCGCTTCAGGCGCTGGCTCTCTGTAAAGTGGAGCTTCAGGCGCCAAAACCTCAAAATTCATTATTTTGACTCCAATTTTTTTTTCATTTTTTTCTACTTTGGCTCTAAATGCCTAAAATTGATATACCTGTAACAAAAATACGAAAAATATCCTTCTTTAAAGTGCAATATCACTAAAAATAAGTATAAAATGTATACTTAAAACAACAAATTATTTTGGTGTATCACACATCAAATTTCAGAAAATGATATGGAAGTGGACCCTAAAAAAATTCAAGTAATCGCTAATTTATCTTACCCAACAAGTGTGAGGGAAATTAGGAGTTTTTTAGGATAGGATGAATTCTACAGGGGTATATTAAAGACTTTTTTAAAATTGCTAAGCATCTATTCCATTTGCTTGAAAAAGTTATAATTTTTTGATTTTTATAAAGAGTGCCACCAATTATTATTTCACTAGATTGGGAAAAACTTTTTGAATTAATGTGTGATGCAAGTGATTATGCTATT
Organism: Phalaenopsis hybrid cultivar; assembly: GCA_002079205.1. Lineage (NCBI taxonomy): Eukaryota > Viridiplantae > Streptophyta > Magnoliopsida > Asparagales > Orchidaceae > Phalaenopsis > Phalaenopsis hybrid cultivar. The sequence continues at coordinate 88,226 of JXCR01146743.1, read as the reverse complement.
GGAGTTGTTTTAGGGCAAAAGCACGATAAGATTTTCAAAGTAATATACTGCGCTAGTAGAACTCTTAATGAAGCTCAAATTAATTATACCACAACTGAGAAAGAGTTATTAGCAGTAGTATATTCTTTTGATAAATTTAGATCATACTTAATTGGAACTAAATGTGTTGTGCATAATGATCATTCTGTAATTAAATATTTGATAAAAAAAGGATGCAAAACCAAGATTGAAAACATGGACTCTTCTTTTGCAAAAAATTGACTTTGAGATTGTAGATATGAAGGGAGCTGAGAATCAAATTGTTGATCATCTGTCCAGGCTTGAATTTGAAAAACCACATTGTTTTGAAAAAAAAAAGTCAACTAGTGGACAATATTTCTAGAAGAAATGAGATATGTGTTATAAGTTGAGATATTAGATGTTTGGGAATTGAATTTCATGAGACCATTTATACCATCTTTCAAAAATTTATATATATTGTTATTAGTAGACAATGTATCCAAATGGATAGAAGTTGTTGCTTTACCTCGATGTGATGCTCAAAGTGTTGCAAATATTTTAAGAATGAACATATTTTGTAGATTTGGGATACCGAGAGTGATCATAACTGACGGGAAGTCATTTCAGAAATGCAATGATGGAAAAATTTTTAAGGAAATATCATATCAATCATCAAATTGCTACTGCTTTTCATCCTCAGACAAGTGGTTTGGCTGAATTATCCAATCGTGAAATTAAAAGAATATTGAAAAAATCTATGAATCCAACCAAAATATATTGTTCAGTCAAACTTAACTATGTTTTGTGGGCTTATAGGACTGCATATAGAGCTCCTATAAGAATGTCCCCATATACGATAATATTTGGCAAAGATTGTCTTTTACCAGCTGAAATTGAGCATCAAGCATATTGGGCTATTAATGAATTTAATTGCAATTTAAAGGATGCTAGTGAGAAAAGATTGTTGCAATTAAATGAGCTTGACGAGATAAGGAATGAATCTTATGAGAGTGTAAAGATTTATAAAAAAAAGATGAAGATGTGGCATAATCGGAGGATTCTTACTAATAATTTTGAGCCAAGGCAACAATTTTTGCTATTAAATGAAAGGTTAAGATTATTTCCAAGCAAACTTAAGTCTAGGTGGATGGGCCCATTTGTTGTGATAAAAGTTTATCCCTATGGAGCTGTGGGTATCAAAGATCCTAAAACTGATAAAATATTCAAAGTGAATGGTCACAGGTTGAAACCCCACTTTTTAGGGGATCAACTTAAATTGAATGATCTTATGTTTTTGGGTAAACCAAAATAAGCATTGGATATGTCAGGCTGACGATGTTACACCAAGCGCTTTGTGAGAGGCAACACATAGTTATCTGTGTGTTTGTTTTTAAGGTTATGTTGTTGTGTTTCATTTAGAAAATTTTGAAAGTTTTTTGAATATAAAATAATTATTATTGATTCTAAGACCTTAAAAGACGACTTAGACTTGTTAGAATGATTTTCTGAACGTTAAGCTGGCCTGTGCTAAATTAAGCACTGGCTCTTAAGCGCCAACATTCGGCGCTTAAGTGTGCTAGTTTACTAAACGTGCTAAATTACATTTCTATAAGTTTTAAATGCGGTTTAGTGGGTCTAAATGTGGGTTAGTGGTCTGAGAACATGTCTAATGGTTTTAGGCGTGATCTGGAGCCTATAAATAGAAGGTATGAGGAGGATTCTCACCACACATCAAATTTAACCTTAAATTCTAAGTGAAAAGTGAGAGTTCTTGGAAAGATGTCATCTTGGGAGAGTGATTTGAAGGAGGAAGCTATGAAGAAGAAGTTCATTAGTCATAGTGCCCAAGAGTTATACAACGGTTTCCTAGTTGTTATTATTGAATGGATAACAGAGAAAATCACTAAAATTGAGGCTAACGTGGCTTCAATTGAAGTGAAAGTGATGGAAATTAACGCACATATGGAGCATATGGGATGACAACTTAAGATACAATTTAGCCATAGCAGTTTTGTTGAAGAAGTGGACGAGGCTATGTATTTGAAAAACAAATGGATTGAAGAAGACTCAACCAGAGTTCTTCACCACCGTTCGTTCTATCAGATTTATATTTCAAATGCTCAAGAGAGACTAATGTAGTGTGGAATTAAGTTCTTTGTTTAGTGTTTGTTTATGTTAAGTGCTTGTTTGTTAGTGTTAAGTTTGTTTTGTGTGTTTTTAATGTTATGATTTTTTAGTGTTTATGTTTTGGAACTATATTATCCAATACTCTTTATATTGAGAAATTATTTTTTGAAAATATTCGTAATTGTTTATGAATTAATAAATTTTTGTTTGTGTGAAATGTTGTGTTATTTTGTGTTGAATCGAATTAGTTAGGATTGGTGAATCTTGAGGAAGAGGAGAGTTGAAAGGAAAGAAAAAAGTTATTAAAGATTTGAAAGACCATTTAGGAGTGGTTGACTTAAGCTAGAAGTGTATTTTAATTAAGATGAAAAATATCAAAATTTGTGCACTGAAACTTAAGCACCAAGACCCCGTGCTTAAGCACAGGCTAACCCGAGATATTAGCACCTAAGCACTAAACCATTTGCACTTAAGTGTCAGTTCACGTAAACCGGTTTGGGAACGGTTTAAAGTCAAAATTTGGGCTAAAAACTCCATTTTTCCCCAACTTCATCTCCTATCTTTGGCTATCGTAATTTTGGGAGCAAGGGCATCATCTTAAATGAATATTTCTTGGTGGTTTCAAGAAAAATTGTTAGATTTGATCTTCTTGAGGTAAGAGCTTAACTTCTATGTCAAATTTTTTTATTTTCACCATGTATTTTGAGCACATTATGGATTTGACCGAAAATCACTATTCATGGTGAAAATTTGAGAAAAAATTATGGAAAATACATAAATTGATAGTTTAAGCTTTTAGGTGTTGAGTTTAATGATTTAGAGTTGAATTTTAGATTTATTGTGAATTTTTTATTTTTTTTTAGAAATGGACCAAAGAATGAAGAAGAGCAAAGTAAAAGCTCATTTCGAATCAAACAAGTTCGTTAGTTCGAGAGCTTTGAGGAAATTGATCCTTGAGCAATGTTTAAAGAGTCCAGGTGGAGCAATAAAAGATTTGATTGTTCGCCGAAAGTGAGAGTGTTTTTGTTGTTTTCATGTTGTGGTCATTATTTTTGTTGTTCAGGAGTTCTATGTGAAACTCCCTAAAGCTGAAGATGATGGAGTCATGGTTTGAGGAAGACAAGTACCTTTCTCCTCGAAGGTAATAAACCTTTTCTATCTATTTCCCCCTAGATTTTTATTCAAACTATAGTCTAAATGAGAAGTTAGATGATATCATATCATCTTTAATTGGAGGAAGAGAATTATGTAAGATTACTAATGAAAAAAGATTCAACGTCTCCACGTCAAATTTGGATGCCACATCAAAAGTGTGGCACTACTTTATTTTTGCTCGTCTAGTGCCAACAAACCACCTCAGTGAAGTGGCCCGAGATAAAGCTACCTTGAACTATTGCATTCATTAGTTCAAGCACATTGATATTGGAGCTCTTATTCATAGTATTATCATCAATTCTTCCATTACTGTTACTACTGCAGGTTTGGGATTCACATCCTTGATCTTTTCTTTATGCGGGCAGGCAAGTGTTAAATTTGATAGCTGGGAAGAAATGTTGCAGCCACTCAAGCCCATTACAAGTGTTAATGTGAAATCTTATTCACATCATTCAATTTTTGGCTGGAGAGGTGGATTTCTAGCATTTTAGGTACCTCTGCATCTTGTGCTTCTACCTCATCTGCTTCCACATCGCAAGGTCAAACTTCTGGATCTAATTCATAGTCACAGTTGTTGCAGAGGATATTGGACAACATCAACTATACTGCTGATAAGGTATTGAATTTGGCAAATTTGCATATCATATAGATGGATATATGAGGAGACATAGTGATTATGAGAAGAAATTACACTCATCTATGGAAAACCACATGAGAGGAGACCAAACTGTAGTTTTACCTCCATATCTAAAATATCCACATATGAGCCTACAGTTATTTGGCATAGTGATGATAGTGATGCTGATGAGGATCATGATGATTAAACTGAGTTCTACAGTTTAGGTGTTTTATTGTGAACCTTTTGTGGTGCAGTTATATTATACTATTGTTTAGTTTTAAATTGTACTTGTTGAGACTGTTAGTTTGTTTGTGTTTTATTTTATTAGACACTGATGCGATGTAGTTATGTTCTTGTGAGTAGTTAAATTTTATTTTTTTGGTAGTAATTTTCTTAACTATGTTGTTTAATGTATTTAGTTAGTCTGTGTTGAATTTAATCCTGAATCTTAGGAAGGTTTAGAATGTTACTAGCTTTGACTTATGAACATCATGTTTAAAAAGTTTAATTTACTACCAGAAATTTTCTTTATGTTATAGTTGTGAGTTTTTGTTAGCATGTTTATTTACTTTTATGCTATCCTCCACTACATTGAATTCTAAAGAATCTCTATATGTTAAGTAAAGTAAAATTTGATCAATTAATTTTTACTCCTGTTTTTAATTTTTTTACTTGTATATTTACGATGTAAAAATTCATGCAAGCATGTTATTTTTAATTTTCATTCATGTATGTATAAATATGAAGCTAAAATGTTTTATCTTATTAAAAATTTAAGTTTGGGGGGGAATGAAAAATTTTCTAAATCTTGAAGTTAATTTGTTCTCAAATGAGCTACAAATAATTTTTGTTTTGATTTGAAAAAAATGATTATGTATATGAATTTATATTAGGAAAGTAAATTTTTGAATATAGAAATGAGTAAGAGAATGTAGTTAAAGCCTATAGTAATGAAGAAAAACTTAAAGTTAATTATTTTTAGTGTGGAAATGATAAATATTTTGTAAGTATCTTTAGTAAAATAAATTGTATTTTTGAAAATTTTAGAAGGGTTAGACTTTTATTTTCAATGCTTATATTTCTTTTATTAACAATAATTTTCAAAACAATTATTAAATTTTTAAGTAAAAGATTTATATCACAACTTTGCTTTAGGAAAGGAGGAGTGGAATTCAAAATTATTAAAGGCCTATCCAGATATAGTAATCCTCATCATTGAAAAAAAAATTAAAAAAGGGAGGAGAAGCTTGAGTATTAGTGCCTAATCAAAAATTGGTTCAACTTCTAATATTTTAAACTATAAGACTTGAGAAACTCTTAAACTTAAGGATATAATATAGTAAGTATAATTATTCTTAATCAAAAATTTTAAGTGGATAAGATAGAATGCCTAAACTTCATATTTAGAGAATTTACAATATTTCTTAACTAGATTGGAACTCAATTTTTCGGACCTCTTTACATTAAAAATTTCTAAACTCTAAGTTCGTCTCATATACTAATTTTTTTTTTTAATTGGACTGGTACATTTCTACATCAAATTTTTAGAATATCCTAAAGAAAATCATTTACATAATCTACTTAATTTGGCTTTAAAGGATTGGAGTGTCACTTGAGGACAAGTAACATTTTAAGTTTAGGAAGTTTAATACACCTAAAATATAGTCTTTATGTACACATTTTTATGCCTATTTTTGAGATATCGCACTTTAATGAAATGTAATTGTGTGTTTCTCTTTCAGGTACAATCAAATGGATGAAAAATGGTGAAAGGAGTGAAAAGGATCAAATTTGGAACAAAAATGAAGAAGGTGTGAAATTGATCTACCGCGCCTAAGCGCATAGGACTTGTGCTTACGCGCCATTAAAATAGAAAGAGTCATGTCTAAGCGCTTAAGTGACAGAAGTAGTTACTTGATGATTCAATGAATTTGGATGAATTTTTGAAGAGGTGTTTGAAGTAACCCTTGGTGAAAACATGAGAAATAGTTAATGGACACAAAAATTCATTCAATTGGCTTTTGAAATGAGGTAACTTCTAAAAATTTCATTGAATATGGACACATTTTGAAGAGACACCAAGGCACCTTTTGGAAAATTATAAAAGAAGACTTGGATTGAAAAGAAGAGAATTGAGCACCAACCCCCATTTCAATCACCATACTCCGCCACCCATAGCCACCGCAGCCACTTTTTTTAAGTTGTAATTTGTATTGTAAGTGAAGGAAGAGATTCAAAGGAACTTTAAGACTTTGGTGGAGAGGATTTGAGATAAGATTTTATCTTTATGACTACAGTTGGTTTTAATTTAGACTTATTGTTTGTTTGCATGATTTCAACTTTCAAACTCAGGTGTGGTTATGTTTTCTCTATGAGTTCTGAATAGGTTTCTTTATCTTTTTCCTTAAAATGATAAGTGTTTAAGTATTGGATGAAAGCTGTGAGAAGTATTTTACTTTAATGTTGGAAGAAGTTGTGATAATTTTAAACCTTGTATTTTATTTACTTCTTGATTTGGTCAATTAAGATGTTAATACTTGTTGTGAGAACATGTAAGATCCAAGATGGTATTGTCTTAGTCAACAAATGGTAAAAATCACATGACTTTGTATGGATGAGAATGTAGTACATATGATTGAGTGCAAATAAATAGGGAAATAAACTTTGAAGGGTGTAGAAGTAGAGGACTTTAGAGTGACATGCTAAAGCCCCCAATTTGATTTATAGTTTTAGATTTTGATACGAGATGTTCGTTTTCAAGTGGTGGGAGAAGAGGGAACTCTAGAGTTTGAGCTAGTATCTTCTTTAGCTAACCCATCTTCAAGATTATTCAAACTATAAATTAGCCAATGTTATTTATAGTATCTCAAGTAAGGGTAAAAAATATTATTGCTCTTATTTGGCACAACACAATTTGAATACTTTCACAACAGAATTTCTATACTTGTACCTGATTCATGTAAGGAAAAAGATATTTTATTTATATTGATTTCATCTTACAAATATCTAGTCAAGTTAGTTATTGTTTACTTTATTTTTAATTATAAAAAATTATAAAAAAAAAATCAAACATTCATTCCTATTATAGTATCTAGAGTTTAAGTAAGAATATCTTACGAAGTAGAATTGTTATGTAGATTCTCCTGCTTTTTAATTGCATATAGTAGTTTTCTCTGTGGGTTCGATATTCAGGGCTTAATCAAAAAGTATTATATTACTTGATAACGATACGTATACTTGTGTAGTATCCCATATTTAAATATAATAAGTGTATTCCTATTTGTTTCAAAGTCAAGTTTGTGTCTAGTCGTTGTTGTTGATCAAGTTTTTAGCACGGTTGCAAAGTAAAAATTGTAAGTAAGGAAAAATTAATAATATAATTGCATACATCACATTAACATATACATGAAGAGTTGGGATCAGTAAAATGAGCCAAAAATTGCAATGTACGTGGTTGGAGAGTCAAAGATCATAGTCTGTTAGGACTCATAATTATTTGTCCTTTGCACCAGGTGATCAACAGGGCTAATGTTCCCAATGTATCCTTTCTCTAGAAAAATCATAGTGGCTCAGAGGTGGCCATCAAATGGGCAGAACCTAGGCTCATCTTATCAAAAATTGACTTAAATATGATATTTATTGAGCTTTCAGTATCAATGAGTATACTGTCAATTTAGAAGTCATCAATGAGAACAGAGATGACAATGGCCTCATTTTAGGGGTTTTCCTTAACAAACAAATCTTCGTTCGTAGAGGAGATCATGCATTAAGTTGTTTTGAATGTTATGTTGTTGTGTTTGATTTAGAAAATTTTGGTAGTATTTTGAATATATAATAATTTAATAATGATTCTAAGACCTTAAAAAATGACTTAGACTTGTTAGAATGATTTTTTGGACGTTAAGCTGGCCTGTGCTAAATTAAGCACTAGCTCTTAAGCACCAACATTTGGTGCTTAAGCGCGGCAGTTTACTAAACATGATAAATTACATTTCTATAAGTTTTAAATGTGGTTTAGTGGGTCTAAATGTGGGTTAGTGGTCTAAGAACATGTCTAGTGGTTTTAGGCATGATTTAGAGCCTATAAATAGAAGGTATGAGGAGAAGTTTCACCACACATCAAATTTAACCCTAAATTTTAAGTGAAGAGTGAGAGTTCTTGGAAAGATGTCATCTTGAGAGAGTGATTTTAAGAAGGAGGAAGTTATGAAGAAAAAGTTCATTAGTCAGAGTGCCTAAGAGTTATGCAACGGTTTCCTAGCCATTGGTATTGAAGGGATAACAGAGAAAATCACTAAAATTGAGGCTAATGTGGCTTCAATTGAAGTGAAAGTGATGGAAGTTAATGCACATATGGAGCATATAAGATGACAACTTAAGATGCAATTTATTCATAGTAGTTCTGTTGAAGAAGTGGACAAGGCTAAGTATTTGAAAAACAAATGGAAAACTCAACTAGAGTTCTTCACCACCATTCGTTCTATCAGATTTATATTTCAAATGCCCAAGAGAGACTAATGTAGTGTGGAATTAAGTTCTTTGTTTAGTGTTTGTTTATTTTAAGTGCTTGTTTGTTAGTGTTAAGTTTGTTTTGTGTATTTTTAATGTTATGAGTTTTTAGTGTTTGTGTTTAGGAGCTATCTTATCCAAGACTCTTTAGATTGAGAAATTATGTTTTGAAAATAATTGTAATTGTTTATGAATTAATATAATTTTTTGTTTGTGTGAAAGTGTTATTTTGTGTTGAATTGAATTAGTTAAGATTGGTGAATCTTGAGGAAGAGGAGAGTTGAAAGGGAAGAAAATAGTTATTAAAGATTTGAAAGATTATTTAGGAGTGATTGACTTAAGCTAGAAGTGCATTTTAATTAATATCAAAAATATCAAAATTGGTGCACTGGCACTTAAGCACCAAGTCCCCGCGCTTAAGCGCAGGATAACATAAGAGATTAGCACATAAGCACTAAACCATTCGCATTTAAGTGCCAGTTCACGTAAACCGGTTCGGGAATGGTTTAAAGTAAAATTTTGGGCCAAAAACTCCATTTTTTCCCAACTTCATCTCCTACTTTTGGCTATCGCAAATTTTGGAGCTAGGGCATCATCTTAAATAAATATTTCTTGGTGGTTTCAAGAAAAATTTGTTAGATTTGATCTTCTTGAGGTAAGAGCTTCACTTCTATGTAAAAATTTTTTATTTTCACCTTGTATTTTGAGCACATTATGGATTTGATCGAAAATCACTATTCATAGTGAAAATTTGAGAAAAAAAAGAATAGAAAATACATAAAATTGATAGTTTAAGCTTTTAGGAGTTGAGTATAATGATTAAGAATTGAATTTTAGATTTATTGTGAATTTTTTATGATTTTTAGAAATGACCCCAAGAATGAAGAAGAGCAAAGTAAAAGTTCATTTTGATTCAAACAAGTTCATTGGTTCAAGAGCTTAGGATCAATATAGTGATACACTGCAATCGAGGAAATTGATCCTTGAGCATTGTTTTAAGATTCCAGGTGGAGCAATAGAAGATTTGATGGTTTGCCGACAGTGGGAGCTTTTTTGTTGTTTTTCCAGTTGTGGTCGTTATTTCTGTTGTTCAAGAGTTCTATGGTAATCTCTCTAAAGCTGAAGATGATGGAGTCATGGTTTGAGGAAGACAAGTACCTTTCTCCCCAAAGGTAATAAACATGTTCTATTAGTTTCCCCCTAGGTTTTTATTCAAACTATAGTATGAATGAGGATTTGGATGAGATTATATCATTGTTGACTGGAGGAAGAGAATTATGTAAGATTACTAATGAAATAAGATTCAACTTTCTCAAGTCAAATTTGGATGCCACATCGAAAGTGTGGCACTACTTTATTTTTGCTCGTTTACTGCCAACAAACCACCTCAGTGAAGTGACCCGAGATAGAGCTACCTTGAACTATTGCATTCATTAGTTCAAGCCCATTGATATTGGAGCTCTTATTTATAATACTATCATCAGTTCTTCCATTGCTTCTACTACTGCAGGTTTGGGATTCGCATCCTTGATCTTTTCTTTATGCGGGCAAGCAGGTGTTAAATTTGATAGATGGGAAGAAATGTTGCAGCCACTCAAGCCCATTAGAAGTGTTAATGTGAAATCTTATTCACATCATTCAATTTTTGGCTGGAGAGGTGGATTTTCTAGCATTTCAAGTGCCTCTACATCTTGTGCTTCCACCTCACGTGCTTCAACATCGCAAGGTATGACTTCTGGATTTGATTCACAGTCACAATTGTTGTAGAGGATATTGGACAACATCAACTATACTGCTGATAAGGTATTGAATTTGGCAAATTTGCATATCATATAGATAGATATATGAGGAAACATAGTGATTATGAGGAGAAATTTTACTCATTTATGGAAAACCTCAAGAGAAGTAACCAAAGTGTAATTTTCCTTCCATATCCAAAATATCCATCATATGAGCCTACTGTTATTTGGCATAGTGACGATAGTGATGCTGATGAGGATCAGGACGATTAGATTGAGTTCTATAGTTTAGGTGTTTTGTTGTGAACTTTTATTGGTACATTTATATTATACTATTGTTTAGTTTTGAGTTGTACTTGTTGAGACTATTAGTTTTGTTTGTGTTTTGTTTTGTTAGACACTGATGTGATGTATTTATGTTCTTGTGAGTAGTTATATTTTGTTTTTTTGGTAGTAATTGTATTAACTATGTTATTTAAGTATTTAGTTAGTCTGCTTTGAACTTAATCCTGAATCTTACAAAGGTTTAGAATGTTGCTAACTTTGACTTAAGAACATCATGTTTAAAAATTCTAATTTACTACCAAAAAAAATTTTTTGTGTTGCAGTTGTGAATTTTTGTTAGCGTGTTAATTTGCTTTTATGTTATCCTCCACTACATAGAAGTCTAATGAGCCTCTATATGTTAAGTAAAGTAAAATTTGATCAATTAATTTTTGCTCCTATTTTTAAATTTTTTATTTTTATATTTACGATGTAAAAATTTCTGCAAGCATGTTATTTTTAGTTTTAATTAATGCATGTATAAATATGATGTTAAAATATTTTATCTTATTAAAAATTTAAGTTTGAGGGGGTATGAAAAATTTTTTAAAACTTGAAGTTTATTTGTTCTCAAATGTGCTACAAATAATTTTGATTTTGATTTGAAAAAAATGAATATGTATATGAAGTTATATTAGCAAAGTAAATTTTTGAATATAGAAATGAGTAAGAGAATGTAGTTAAAACCTATAGTAATGAAGAAAAACTTAAATTTAATTATTTTTAGTGTGGAAATGATAAATATTGTGTAACTATCTTTAGTAAAATAAATTGCAGTTTTGAAAATTTTAGAAGGGTTAGAATTTTTTTTAATGCTTAAATTTCTTTTATTAACAATAATTTTTTAAAAAATTATTATATTTTTAAGTAAAAGATTTATATCATAACTTTTCTTTAGGAAAGGAGAAGTGGAATTCAAAATCATTAAAGGTCTATCCAGATATAGTAATCCTCACCATTGAAAAAAAAATTGAAAAAGGGAGGAGAAGCTTGAGTATTAGTGCCTAATCAAAAATTGGTTCAACATCTGATCTATTTAAAGTATAAGACTTGAGAAGCTCTTAAGCTTAAAGATATAATATAGTAAGTATAATTATTCTTAATAAAAATTTTTACGTGGATAAGATAGAATGCCTAAACTACATATTTAGAGAATTTAAAATGTTTCTTAACTAGATTGGAACTCAAATTTTCAGACCTCTTTATATTAAAAATTTCTAAACTTTAAGTTGGTCTCATATACTAATGTTTTTTTTTTAATTAGACTAGTATATTTCTACATCTAAATTTTAGAATAATCTAATGAAACTCATTACATAATCTACTTATTTTGGTTTTAAAGGATTGGAGTGTCACTTGAGGACAAGTAACATTTTAAGTTTGTGGGAGTTTGATACACCTAAAATATAGTCTTTATGTACACATTTTTATATCTATTTTTGAGATATTGCACTTTAATGACATGTATTTCTATGTTTTTCTTTTAGGTACAATCAAATGGATGAAAAATGGTGAAAGGAGTGAAAAGGATCAAATTTGGAACAAAAATGAAGAAGTTGTGAAATTGATCTGCGGCGCCTAAGCGCATAGCACTTGCGCTTACGCACGAGTGAAATAAAGAGAGCCGTGCCTAAGTGCTTAGTACCCCATGTTTAGCGCCAAAAGTAGTTACTTGTTGATTCAATGAATTTGGATGAATTTTTGAAGAGGTGTTTGAAGCAACCCTTAGTAAAAACATGAGAAATAGTTAATGGACACAAAAATTCATTCAATTGGCTTTTGAAATTAGGTAACTTCTAAAAATTTCATTGAAAGTGGACACATTTTAAAGAGACACCAAGGCACCTTTTGGAAAATTATAAAAGAAGACTTGGATTGAAAAGAAGAGAATCGAGCCCCAACCCCCATTTCAGTCACCATACACCGCCACCCATAGCCGCCGCCACCACTTTTTTTTATTTTAAGTTGCAATTTGTATTATAAGTGAAGGAAGAGATTCAAAGGAACTTCAAGACTTTGGTGGAGAGGATTTGAGATAAGATTTTATCTTTCTGACTATAGTTGGTTTTAATTTAGACTTCTTGTTTGTTTGCATGATTTCTACTTTCAAACTCAGGTGTGGTTGTGTTTTCTTCATGAGTTCTGATTAGTTTTCTTTATCTTTTTCCTTAAAATGATAAGTAATTAAGTATTGAATGAAAGTTGTGTGAAGTATTATTCTTTAATGTTAGAAGAAGTTGTGATGATTTTAAACCTTGTATTTTATTTACTTATTGATTTGGCCATTAAGATGTTAATACCTTTTGTGAGAACATGTAAGATCTAAGATGGTATTGTCTAAGTCAACAAATGGTAAGAATCACATGACATTGTATGGATGAGAATGTAATTCATATGATTGAGTGCAAATCAATAGGGAAATAAACTTTGAAGGGTGTAAAAGTATAGGACTTTAGAGTGTTAGCCTAAAGCCCCCAATTTGATTTATAGTTTTAGATTTTGATACGAGATGTTAGCTCCCAGGTGGTGGGAGAAGAGGGAACTCTAGAGTGAGAGCTACTATCTTCCTTACCTAACCCATCTTCAAGATTATTCAAACTATAAATTAGCCAATGTTATTTATAGTATCTCTAGTAAGGGAAAAGAATATTATTGCTCCTATTTGGCACAACACAATTTGAAGACTTCCACAACGGATTTCCTAAACTTGTTATTGATTCATATAAGGAAAAAGATATTTTATTTATATTGCTTTCATCTTACAAATATATAGTTAAGTTAGTTATTGTTTACTTTATTTTCAATTATCAAAAATTACAAAAAAAATCAAACTTTCTTTTCTATTATAGTATCTAGAGTTTATGTAAGAAAATTTTGCTAACTAGAATTTGTTATCTAATCTCTCCTATTTTTTAATTTCATATAATAGTTTTCTCTGTGGGTTTGATATTCGGAGCTTAATCAAAAAATCTTGTATTACTTGATAACAATACATATACTTGTGTAGTATCATATATTTAAATATAATAAATGTATTCTTATTTGCTTCAAAGTCAAGTTTGTGCCTAGTCGTTGTTGGTCATCAAGTTCTTGGCACGGTTGCAAAGTAAGAATTATAAGTAAGGAAAATTAATAATATAATCGCATACATCGCATTAGCATATACATGAGAGTTGGGATCAGTAAAATGAGGCAAAAATTGCAATGTACGTGGTTGGAGAGTCAAAGGTCATAGTTTTTTAGGACTCATAATTATTTTTCCCTTGCCCCAGGTGATCAACAGGGCTAATGTTCCCAATGTGTCCTTTCTCTATAAAAATCATAGTGGCTCAGAGGTGGCCATCAAATGGGCGGAACCTAGGCTCAACTTATCAAAAATTGACTTAAATATGATATTCATCAAGCTTTCAGTATCAATGAGTATACTGTCAATTTAGAAGTCATCAATGAGAACAGAGATGCCAATGGCCTCATTATAGGGGTTTTCCTTAACAGACAAATCTTCGTTTGTAGAGGAGATCATGCATTATAGAGATAAGATTGTTGATTAATTTTTTTCTTGGATAAAGCCACTTCATATTAGCTCAGTGAGCACCTTTAGTTCTAAAGCAAACCCTCAGCGATGGTGGATATGACATCCATGATGTGAATGGCTTGAGATTGAGGGGGCTCATTACGTGCTCCTTCCGCTTGTGTCATTCCCTGACACTGGGTGTTAGCTTTAGTTGTCATGAACTTGTTGAGTTTCCTGATACTAATCACCTCTTCAATTAGACTTTAGAGATTTGAAACTCTTTTGTGTCATGCCCATAGTCCCGATGGTGTGTATAATAATTGATAGGGTCCCACATGTTGCCCCTGTCTACATAGGTGGTGCCTTCTTTTTTTTTTTATTAAATGCTTCTATTATTTCCACCATTAAGGCCATTAAAGGAGTTGGTTAGGAAAATTTTTGGAAATGAGGCAACCACTTCTCATATCAGATTGCTTGTTGCTTGAGGTATTTGTAAGAATTTTTTTATGTAGACCCTCCTGTCCACCATTTCATGGTTTTGAAGTGGGCGTCAATCATCAAAAAGAGTTTTGTTTGAAAGGCGAGGGTAGGTTCTTTATCTCTATTTCCCCCAACCTAAGCTTCTCAATGGTGGTGACAGTTAATCTGATCGCTCCCAATAGGTAGGAGAGTATTCTTCTGCGTTTTTATGATTATTGACGAGCTCTGACAAGTTAGCCAACATTTTAGGGTCTTGCAGTCACGGTGCATATGACAATGGTCCCTCTTTCAATCCTTAGGTGAGGGTAAGGCAATTGTATGCTACAGGTCTTAGACCCCCATCATCTCTATTTGTGTGAGGCTAACAAAAGCTCATAAAGACTCGCTATGTCCATGACACAACTATAGGTGGGACTGCTTGCTCTTGTGAGGCTTCGGCATACTGGAACATTATACAATGAATATTCTCCTAAATTCTGCAATTTAGCTTATTTCTCCTAGTGGTAAGTTGATGAACCATTAGAGGGTCGACTCTCTTAGAGTTGTGAAAAACAAAGGACACTTCAGTGCATTATTTATCCTAAGCGGAAAAAGAGCTGACTCAATGGAAATAATGTGATTGGTTCAGTCCGACTGTCCTTAGTATGACTCCATGGTTGAGATCTTGAAGAGCTCTAGTGTCTTGGGTTCATAGATTTTCCTGGAGATGACATTCTTCAATTGTGTGGGACTTGATGCCTGGTTCGTTTGTATCTTCGGTGGTTGAGAGGCGCTGAGCTTGTGTTCTTGGGATAACAAGTATCATTTCCCCCTTAAGGAACTAGTGATGCCCTCCTCTTGTTTGGTACTTTCATCCTTTGTGGAAAGTGAGATGTCACCATTCACAATGGTTGTATCATTTCTTGTGTTAAAGCATCTCTAATTTCTTCTAGCATGTATTCCTTAAGGTTATTGATTATTTGGATCATAAAATTCAAGGTACAATCCATATTATTCGTAGTTTCTTGGTTTTATGGTTCTTCTCCTTGAGTTGTTGACCTTCTTGTTTGTGGAATGATCCACGCTCACCACAACTTTTAGGATGTTGAACCCAAATCAATTGTTGAATCAAACCCACAAAATATAGTGTAAAAGTTTAAGGAAAAAAGAAAGAGAGTATAGAGAGATATATAGATTTAGGAATTAAGTATTATGTTCTTAAAGTCCAACCATCAACATCTATTACATTTAATGTTCTTATATTTATAGAGAACTAGAATACTTGTGAAATGACAAATATGATCTTGACATCTTTTTTGTTTGGTCGATCTTATTTAGTCGACCTTTGGTCAATTTTTTCACTTAACGTTAAACGTCTGTCAGTTTTTGCCTGATCCACTCTCGAGTCAATTGGTCATCCAAGTCGGTTGTCTCTCGAGTTGACCAACACTTTGGTGGATTTTGGATCAGTCGCTCGACTAATCCTCATATGGTTGGTTTCTTCTTATATTGGATGTTCCCATCTCATATGGCTCTTCCAACACGTTCCTGATGCAGGACCATCTGATATTATCAAGCATAATTTCCTTGCACACACACACACACACACAGATATATATTACCAAATTATGTGATTAGTAATAATAGAAAATATATTTTAAACAATGATAGATTTTATTTTCTAGTTGAGATGTGCAATGGAGCAGTATAGAGCTCATATCGTTGTAGATTCAAAATAAGCTAAATAAAATAATAAAGTAGTCAAAAATGTATCATTTAGTTAAATGAATATAAAAGGTAACATAGATTTTAAGATCCAAAGTAATTCAATATGCTAATCGTGTTTTTCACACATGAGACTAATGAATAAATTCAAAATATTTTCATACATAAGAAATAATAAATCAAAATGTGACTAGAGTAAGGCAAAAACAAAAGAAGTCACAATCAATTTAAATCCAAAAGTTCAAGGGTATAAATGAGGGATAATCACATAATGATTTTAAATGAACTAAATAGGTACTATCATGCGCCTAGATAATTTTCATTCACATAAATCAAATAATACTATCTATTAAATTCAAGAATTTTCTTAAATGAATATTTGTCAAGCAGTCAGATACTTCTTTAATAGCAAATCAAAAGGTGCAAATTGATGAACGAGCTATTCGCATAAGAACAATAGCAAGTACCTTTTATAGCTCATGCCAATAATCAATATAAAACTCCAGCTTCAACAAATGCTAGCTCATTAAAAACGGCTAACTATGCTTATAGATCAAGGAGCAAATGAGGGAGGGAGAGACTTGGCTTGGGTATGTACAATGCATTGTCACCATGACTTCTATAAAAAATTCCAATGGCTCCCAGAGGTGGTAGAAAACCTATGCATTTGACGTAGTTCTAACATTATATCATGTCTACAACATGTCATTATAATTTTTTATTAAACAAATCAACATAGTAAGCCAACTAGTTGAAACGAGGCTAGACCTGGACATTGGGCGAGTGGTCCGACATGCTCACCATAAGCCCACTTAAAATGAGTTGGTTTAGCTGTAGAAAAATAAAAATTTTGCGACCCGAGCCTGCTTTGACTTAGCAAAGCCAGAAATGGCTAAAATCATGTAGAACCTGACTTGAAAAACCCTTTTTAGTTTTGATTATTCATTCGTAAATGGCAAATCTCTCGCTCCCTGTGCCTGCGCCCTACCATAACATCACTAAATGTTTTCACCAATCACTGTGATCTTTGGAATGGAGAGTCAAGGAGGAATCCAAAAGAAGATCCCCTCGTTTTAGGCTTACAAGCGGACTAGGCTGCTCTGCTTTCGACGGCCTTACTCTTAAGATCGATCTACCTTCTTTTTCTTCATCTTCATTTGCTTATATAGATTATATATAAATATTTTAAAATGGAATAATTTTCTATGATTTGATGCAATATATGAATGCCTGATAAAAATCAGATTAGAAAGGAACAACTGATGCTTGCCAAATTTAGTTTACACTTTGACTAAGGTGAGCTATTTCTAACAATTTATATGATTTGATTTTGGATTTTGACTACTAATCTATTTTCATAATATTTTTTGCATGATTAGCCAAAAAGAAATCCATGAGGCTTGTTCCTTAATGGCCCGCAGGACTGTCCAACCCATTTAGTGGCTAAATAGAAACCGGGCGTAAGCCCGACTCAAACCAGTGTTGACTGGTCCAAGCACGAATAAGCCCGACCCACACAATGTGCATATCAAGATGAGACCAAATCAAACTTCGATAATTTGACTCAGTAGTCAAAAATTGAGCTGACACCAGCCCAGCCAAAACCCCAGAATCTTATCACATCTTTAGGCTTTTGGTTTCATTCCGTTCTAAGATTCCTTCAACATGAACAGAGAATCAGAGGAGCAAATATAAATGATAAAAAGCAGTAAATGAAATGTCGGACCAAAAATGAAAATTTTCGAAAGAACGAATAAAAAGAGAAGAAAAATATGATCATTGTCCTCCGCTGTGGACGTCCTCAAATATTTGAAGTGCTGCTCGGTACAGTTATACATACATAGCTTAGAATTTCACAAAAACTGAAAATTATGGGTGGGGATTTTAGGATCAATGTTGATATTTCAGTGAGAATTTTAAAAATGGATGAAAGAGGTGCTAGATTTGTAAATAGAAGTGTNATATATATATATGGAACATTTAACAATGACGAGGTAATCAAACTCGATCATTTAAAATTCTTAACTTGGTTTCTAACCAATATGTTACAACTTTGAAAACTTATACTTTATATTTAATTATATTACAATATTAACTTAAATGATAGACAACCAAAAAGTTTTTTAGGGCTTGTTTAGGTTCAATTTTATTTTTATTTTTGTTTTTATTTTAATCAACTTTTTTTCTAAAAATGAGTTGACATGTTTATTAAAATGCTTAAAATAACTTTCAGGTGTTTTGAGTATTTTTCAAAATAATCATACATAAATAAAATAATCAGACATATTTTTCTTTGAAATCAAAACATAAGGAAATTATAGAAAATAAAAATAAAAAAATGAACCCAAATGTCCCCTAGTGACACAAGTATAACTCATCTTGCATGTTTTAGAATTATTCTACACTGAGTTCAATTTATGTACATCAAAAAATGCCAGTATGAATAACAAAGACATCTCACGAACTATAAGAAGGGTAAAGCGGCCTCACAAGCCCTATCATAGATAGTGCAGGAATACTTGCCCAACCGAACAGATCTCTATAGCATAGGAGTGGTGCGCCTCAAATGGAAGGGGAAGATCACCTTCGAATGATCTAGCTGATCAGATCCAGTGGGAGGAGACCACCACCAATTAACTCGAACAAAATGGGAAAGTGCGAACACCATAACCCTCCGGCAAATAGCTGGCAGGCCTAATGGCCATTCGGTTGTGCAGCCTCCCTGCTCCACCACCTTCCATCAAACAACTAGTCGGCTATATTTTGCGGCCCCACGAGCCGAATTCACGTATGGACTAAAGTACTCCCATCATACCTACGTACCATAGGGGTTCAATATGTAATTGTATTAAAACTCCTTCCTATAAATAAGGGGGTCAATTTCATAAATAGAGGTTACGCAATTTTATAGTTCAATACAGCATTACTACTCCCCCCTCTTTCTCTCTCTCTTTCAACCTCAGACGCTCTATTCATTGGGCATGTCTTCCGGACAGATTCAGATTCAACATCCTAAAAGGTGTGTTGAGCGTGGAGTCATGGCATTAACAAGAAAAGGAGCACAGAGATCCCATAGAGGAAAAAGTGACGAAAGAATAGTAGCCAACATAGATCCCCCACAAGACAACATAGAGGAACACATGCAGATAGGAAAGTAGGCATGAGGACCTAGATCATGAAACAGGTGACGAGCCAGATCGCCAAAGTCCTGAGAGCCTTTATAGCACTAGCATGAGCCCGGGCCTGGCAAGTGCAGAAGCAACATCAGGAGGTGGTTCTAGAGCATAATAGCCAGAAGACAAATCCCAGTGTTGAGGAAGCCAACAACTCCTAGCATGAAGACAATGCGGAATCTGCACATATGGAAATACAACAAGCAGGGTGGACTGAAGCTTCATGGAACCTGGAGAACACTTTCTCCTTACAAATATATAAACAAGAGCCCTAAGAAAAATTCAAACTACCAGCTTTGAAAGAATATAAAGGGCGGTCAAAACCAAATGACCGTATTTTTGCATTTTAGTCAATCGTGTGCTTACTCAAGATCTCAGACGCGATCAAATATCATATGTTCTTCACCTCCTTGAGGTCTTCACCCTTGAAGTGAACTTCTAGCTGGGAGCATTGCATGCTTTACCAATTTTATAAGGTTGTTCTTGGCACAATTCGCCTGCGCCCCGAGACCCACTAAGTATGTCTAGTCCTTATGGCAACTCAAGCAAAGAGAACATGTCATGCACTCATCTCATGTTTCTAGCAAAAAATTTAGAGGCAAGGGACCTTAAAGTCTACGTGGTCGTAGCTTCCTTAAAGCAAGTTTTGAGGTTTAAGTGATTTTCCTAAGTCCTCAGTCTTAGCGAGCCCCGGGACTTAGCAGAACTATTGTAGAGGGCCAACAAGCACATGTTATCATAGAAAAGCACTCCCAAATAGGAACTAAAAGGCCGCCCAAACCAGAAAAGAACTTCCCTCAATGGAGAGTCAAAGAGGAGGGAGGAACACAAGCTACCCATCTGACGACATTTCGAAGAAGGACATTCCTCCCAAAATAATAGAGAAACCGACCATTACCACCAGCACAATCGACGGGTAAGAAATCGAGACATTCGATCAATTTGATACTATGAGAGGTAAGCAAACACTATGAGCAGTCATTCGAAGATCACAAGAGCTTGCAAAATACTCCTTTGAGGGCATAGATGACGAAAATCATCGATGTCATCCAAGGCAAAAAATACTACAAGGAGCCTGCACTGATGAGAGCCAGAAGATTTCTCTGAGATGCAAGAAAAGATTACAAATACCATCAACATCATGGACACAAGACGGGGGAAATCAAACACCTCATGAATCCTATCAAGGAGTTAAACAATGCAGTCTGAAAGAGTTCGTGTTCATAGGACAATCATGCCAGAGAAAAGGGAAGATGTTAGCACTGAAGGTCTAGTCTTGGTCTACTCAAACAAATGTCAAGCATATTTTTAGGATAATCCAACAAATATTATTCTCAATTTTTCCTCCTCCCCACCTTTTTGTGCTCTTTACATAAATATTTTTTGGTTAAATTTACTTTCAGCTCTATTAGCAATGTCAGTTCTCCCACCTAGTGTCTGACTAAAAATGCATATAAGATATACAAGTGCCACACTAATAGAAGATCCAAGAATTTTAAGATAGAAAAATACTCAGGCAACTTGGGGAAAGATGGGGAAGTAGGCTAGGATTTTGGAGAGAAGAAGATTGACAGATGTCGTGCCAAGATCTCCTAGCTGAGCATTAAGACAAGACTACTAGTCATAGCCCCATCATCACTCAACTAAGCACTTAAAGAAGACTATCACCTGCGGCAACAAAATCACTTGGCTGAGCATTGAATGAAGAATGCCAACTACAACAACAAAATCACATGGCTGAGCACTAAAAGAAGGTTGTGTCATTCATGGGTGCAAGATCGCTTAGAAGAGCATTGAATGAAGTTGCCAGTCGTGATGCCAATTTCACTTAACTGAGCACAAAAACTAAACTGCCAGTTGTGGCGCCAAGAATTCTTGGTTGAGCATTGAATGAAGACTGTCAGTCGCGATGCCAAGATCGTCTGACTGTGCATTGAATAAAGACTATCAGTCGCGATGCCAAGATCAATAAACTAAGCATTGAAAGAAGATTGACAATCGTTGTGCCAAGATCACCCGGCTAAGCTTTGAATGAAGACTGTCAACCGCCGCACTGACATCACCCGAATGGGCACTAAAAGAAGACTGCCAGTTGTGGCGCCAAGAACACTCGACCGAGCATTGAATGAAGACTAATATTCATGGTGTCAAGATCTCCCTGCAGAGCATTGAATGAATATTGTCAGCCACAGCGCCAAGTTCGCTCAATTGAGCCTTGTATCAAGGCTATCACGTAGGATGCCAAGATTGCCTAACTGAGCATTAAAAGAAAGCTGACCACCATGGTGCCAAGATCACCAGGTTGAGCACTTAAAGAAGACTACCAGTCACATCACCATGATTGCTCCACTAAGAATTGAAAGAAGACTGTCTTTCATGATGCCAAGATCGCCCGACTAAGCACTAAATGAAATTTGTCAGCCGCGTCGCTAAAATCGTCCAGCTTAGCCCTAAATGAAAGCGGTCAACCCTAGCTCCAAGATCTCTTAGTGGAGTGCTAGGTGAATGCAACCAACCATGGTGTTAAGATCACCCGACAAAGAAAAGACCCACAAATGATCAATTGTAACCCTATGATGTTCCAGATAACAAAAAATGAGACATCATACTCGGTTAAGTTTAAGTCCAGTTATGACAACCCAAACTAAAAAACATCCACTCGTCAAATGACTTGTAGCACAATATCGTCATATAAATACAAACCAAAAATTCATAAGGCTATGAATCAGAACCAACAAAAGATAATTGAGTCATCGCATCATAAAGAAAACATGAAATCTTCATAAACATGACATTATTACATTTACAAGTATAAACTATAATAAATATATACAATGAGTAATTTTCAAAAATAGAAGAAAGAGAGGAGCTTAAGTTTTAGAAGGCTGACTGAAAGAGTGATACACCAAATTAATATATTGTTTTAAGTATATATTTTATGCTTATTTTTGGTGAAATAGCACTTTAAAGAAAGTTATTTTCATTTTTTTGTTGCAGATATATCAATTTTAGACATTTGGAGCAAAAATAGCAAAAAGAACGAAATTTGGAGCCAAAATAATGGAATTTTGAATTCTGGCGCATGATGCGTCAGATTGGCGCCAGATGCGTCAGATTGGTGCCACATGCGCCAAATTGGATCCAGATGCGCCAAATTGGCGCCAGATGCGCCATTTGACATAGAGTTGGCGCATGATGCACCAGATTTGGTGCTAAATACTTCTGGGATGACTTTTGCGGATTAAGGCGATTCGAGACCAATTTTGCGCAAATTTTCAAAGGGACTCCTATTCTAAACACATCTCAGAGTAATTCAATGCATCTAGACACTTTGGAATGTTCTTTTATAAAGGTATATGTCTCTTGGATCAATTGACATGTCTTTTGAATTAAAAAGAATTGACTTTTGGACAGATTTAGGTAGGGAAGTCTAGGGCTTGAAGAAGAGAAGAAGAGAGTAGTCTTGAGACGTGAAGAAGGAGAGTTAGAGAGAGAGAGAGAGAAAGTAAAGGGCTTAGAGATTTTCCTCAAGGATTGTAAGAGAAGAGGGAAGGTGACAGATTTCTTCTTCATTACACTTTTTATATATATTTTTTCAAATGATTTTAATTTCTTCACAAACCATATACTCATTTTAAAGGGGAATGATACTTTCTTAAATTTGAACTTTCCGTCACAACATCTAAGTTTTAATTTTTGTAATTTTACTTTTAAAAGTTTAGCATTTAGTTTAGTTAACTTTATCTTTCAACTGCATTTTAATTAACATTCACTTGATACTTAATATTCAAACTTCGCACTTTACTTTTGTATTTTTAAAATAGTACATTACATTATAATCTTAGGAAATTTTTTACAGGCATTTCCAACTTCCATGTGGGATCGATATTTAGGACTCTTTAGAGCCCTTTATTACTTGAGTGATACGTATATTTGCTTTATTTTTAAAGGAGATTTAGCAATTTAAAAATTATTAAACGATAAAATTATTTTAATTGAAGTTGTTTTGTTGAGATTAATTTCCATATTTGTTGTTGTATCTTCCGTGTGTATTTTGTAATATTTAAAAATATTTGCAAAACTTACACACTAAATCCACCCACATCAAATTTTTGGCACCGTTGCTGGGGAAGTAACGGAAAGTAGTAGTAAGTTATTTTATAATTTATAGTATTCTTATTTTAAAAACTAAAAAAAGGAGAGAGTGTTTGTACTTTATTTTGAATATTTTCTTAATTAAGTTTGTTTGCTTATTTTTAAAATTACTTGTTGTATCTGTTTATGCATAGTGTAAGATCTGAAAATTTAGTACCTTAAGATTCTAAGTAAGAATACAACAACAACAACAACAAAGCCTTAATTATACTACGTGGGGTCGGCTACATGAATCCTTTTTCTCCATTGCGTCCTATTTAGTTGCATACTTTCATTTAGTTCTAATAAATTAAAATCATTTTTAATACAATAAGCCCAAGTCTTCCTAGGTCTACCTCTGCCTTTCTTAACACAAGTCGAATCTAAAACATCTACTCTCCTAATCGGATCATCTAATGGTCGACGTTTAATATGACCAAACCATCTAAGACGACTTTCTCTAATTTTGTCTGTCACAGGAGCTACACCAACCCTATCACGAATATATTCATTCCGCATTTTGTCTCTAAGTGTAAAGCCACTCATCCACCTAATCATTCTCATCTCGGCAACACTTAACTTATTATTATGCTTCTCTTTTAAAGGCCAACATTCAGCGCCATAGAGCATTGCAGGTCTCACCACCGTCTTATAAAATTTTCCTTTCAGTCTTAGCGGTACTTTTCTATCACACAAAAGGCCCGAAGCATTCCTCCACTTCAACCAACCAACTTGAATTCTACTATTAACATCCCCATCTATATCACCATCGCTTTGGACAACGGACCCAAGATATCTAAATCGTTCACACCTTTTAATAATTTGATCACCCAAAGTCACACTTCTGTCACTAGAGCTATTACTACTAAAATTACATTCCATGTATTCAGTTTTAGTTCTACTTAAACGAAGGCCTTTAGACTCTAATGTAGACCTCCATAATTCAAGTTTTTCCTGGGCTTTTTCTCTCATTTTATCCACGAGAAAAATA
>JXCR01146743.1:31186-62843 GCA_002079205.1 Phalaenopsis hybrid cultivar | reverse complement strand
ATTTGCTTCTTCATGAATATCCCAAATTTTGAAATCTTGAATCTTACTCATAAAAATAATTTTATTTGTGTCTTTGNTTACTGACAATTTTGTATGCTTTAGATAAATTCAGATCTTATTTAATTGGAGCTAAATGTGTTGTGCTTACTGATCACTGTGCTATTAAATATCTGATGCAAAAGAAAGATGCTAAACTAAGATTGATTAGATGGATACTTTTGATGCAAGAATTTGATCTTGTGATTATTAATAGAAAGGGAGCTGATAATCAAATTACTAATCATTTATCGAGAATAGAAAACCATGAATTATCTAACACCGACAATGAAATTAGAGACAGTTTCCCTAATGAACAACTTTATAATATTAATGAGTGGAAAATACCATGGTATGGTGATATTATTAATTATATTGTAAGTTATATTTTGCCACCTATGCTGACATTGTAACAACAAAGAAAATTCATTCATGATGCAAAAGCATACTTTTGGGATGATCCTTATTTATATAAACAATGTAAGGATCTGATTATGAGAAGATGTGTACCTTATGAAGAAACTGAGCTAATCATTCAGAAATGTCATAATTCTGAATTTGGAAGACATTTTGGGATCGATAAAACTGTTTATAAAATTTTACAAGCTGCTTTCTTATACTTTTGCTTCTCACACTATAGTTATCCTACTTACTTTTGCTAATTTTACAAGTTGAATTTTATTGGCCTACTATATTTAGAGATGTTTATAGATATATAAAAACTTGTGATCGATGTCAACGAGTGGGCAATATATCTAGAAGAAATGAAATGCCTCTGAATTTCATGTTAGAAGTTGAGATCTTTGACGTTTAGGGATTAGATTTTATGGGATCTAGAAGAAATGAAATGCCTCTGAATTTCATGTTAGAAGTTGAGATCTTTGATGTTTGGCTAGAAGAAATGAAATGCCTCTAAATTTCATATTGGAAGTTGAGATCTTTGATGTTTGGGGACGGGATGTTTATAAATACATAAAAACTTGTGATCAATGTCAACGAGTAGGCAATATATCTCAATGAAATGACAGGCCTCTAAATTTCATATTGGAAGTTGAGATCTTTGATGTTTGGGGATTAGATTTTATGAGACTATTTATTCCTTCATTTGAGAACTTATATATATTAATTGTTGTAGACTAAGTTTCTAAGTGGATTGAAGCACAAGCTTTACCTCGTTGTGACGCTAAAAGTGTTTCAAGATTTTTAATGAAAAATATTTTCACTAGATACGGAATGCCTAGAATGATTATCACTGACGGAGGATCCCATTTTAGGAATAAATACTTTCAGAGATTGGCAAAAAAATTTAATATTATTCATAGAATCTCTACTTCCTATCATCCTCAAACCAGTAGGTTAGCTGAAGTTTCTAATAGAGAGATTAAACAAATACTTGAAAAAATTGTAAACCCTAGTAGAGTAGATTGGTCTATTTCTAATAGAGAGATTTAACAAATACTTGAAAAGACTGTAAACCCTAGTAGAGTAGATTGGTCCACTAGAAAGATTAAACAAATGCTTGAAAAAACTATAAATCCTAGTAGAATAGATTGGTCCATTAGACTGTACTAACAAATACTTGAAAAGACTGTAAACCCTAGTAGAATAGATTGGTCCACTAGACTGGATATCACATTATGGGGCTTACAAGACTGCTTATAAAACTCCTATTGGAATGACTCCTTATAGACTGATTTTTGGAAAGACTTGCTTACAAGACTGCTTATAAAACTCCTATTGGAATGACTCCTTACAGACTGATTTTTGGAAAGAATTGTCACTTACCAGTAGAATTGGAGCATAAAGCATATTGGGTGATTAACGAATTCAATTATAATTTGAAATAGTAGAATTGGAGCATAAAGCATATTAGGCGATTAAAGAATTCAATTATAATTTGAAAGATATTGGTAAGAAGAGATTGTTATAATTAAATGAATTGGAAGAATTAAGAAATGAGTCTTATGATAATGACAGATTGGGCGATTAAAGAATTCAATTATAATTTGAAAGATGCTTGTAAGAATTGGAGCATAAAGCATATTGGGCGATTAAAGAATTCAATTATAATTTGAAAGATGCTGTAAGAAGAGATTGTTACAATTAAATGAATTGGAAGAATTAAGAAATGAGTCTTATGATAACGATAGAATTTATAAGGAAGAGATTGTTATAATTAAATGAATTGGAAGAATTAAGAAATGAATCTTATGATAATGACATAATTTATAAGGAGAAACTTTAATTATAATTTGAAAGATGCTGGTGAGAAGAGATTGTTACAAATGAATGAATTGGAAGAAAACAATTATAATTTGAAAGATGCTGGTAAGAAGAGATTGTTACAATTAAATGAATTGGAAGAATCAAGAAATGAGTCTTATGATAACGACAAAATTTATAAGGAAAAATTAAAGTTATGGCATGATCAAAAGATTAACCAAAAGCACTTTGAACCAAGACAAGAAGTTTTGCTTTACAACACTAGGCTGAAGTTATATTGGGAAATTGAAGTCTCGTTGGTTAGGACCCTTTATTGTGACTCAAGTTTATACTTACGGAGATGTGAAATCGAAGATCAAAAGGCGGGAAATAGATTTAAAGTAAATGGACATAGATTAAAACCATATTATGAGGGTAAAAGACCAAATTTTAAAGAGGTTTTAATGATCAGTCAACCTGAATAACACCTGAATAGGTCGGGCTGACGACGTTAAACCAAGCGCTTTATGGGAGGCAACCCATATTTATCTTTACTTTATTCGCAATTATAGTAATTTTTATTTGAGATTATCGCTGGTTTAGGGTAGTATTAAGCTCTACTACTCTTATTTACCCTTGAAACATCTTAAAAATTGGTTCCATGAAGAAAAATTGGAACGCATTCGGACCAGAGCGAAACGTATTTTTAAGCATATATAAAGTCGTTGTCATGTGTGATGATAGTGATTATGCTATTGAAGTTGTTTTAGGATAAAAATATGAAACTCAAATTAACTATACAACAACTGAAAAAGAGTTATTAACAATAATATATGTCATTGATAAATTTCAATCATATTTATTTGGAACTCATTGTGTAGTGCATACAGATCATTCTACTATTAAGTACTTAATGAAAAAGAATGATCCTAAGCCTAGACTTATAAGATGGATTCTTCTTTTGCAAGAATTTGACTTTGAAATAATAGATAAAAAGATGATTGAAAATCAAATTGCTGATCATTTGTCCATACTTGAGTTAGAAAAATCACTCTATTTTGAAAGAGAAATTAATGAACATTTTTCAGATTAAAAATTGTTCAAGATTAATGAGTGGCGTGTTCCATGGTATACCGACATTGTAAACTTTCTTGTTAGTGATATTATACTCTATGGAATGACATACCAATAAAAGAGGAAATTTATTTGTGAAGCTAAGACTTATTTTTTGGATGACTCATTTTAATATAAACAAGGAAAGAATCTGATTATTCGAAGATGTGTACCATTAGAAGAAACTTATGAAATTATCCAAAAATATCATAATTATGATTTTGGGGGACATTTTGGTGTTGATAAAACAACATACAAAATTTTACAATCTGGATTCTATTGGTCTACGATTTTTAGAGATGTTAATGAATGTATCAAAACTTGTGATGGATGTCAACGAATAGGCAACATTTCTAGAAGAGATGAGATGCCCCTTATTTATATGTTAAAAGTTGATATATTTGATGTTTGGAGATTAGATTTTATGTGACCATTTATACCATCTTTCGGAAATTTATATATACAGTTAGCAGTGGACTATGTATCCAAATGAATATAAGTTGTTACTTTACCTAAATCTGATTCTCAAAGTGTTGCAAAATTTTTGAAAACAAACATATTTTGTAAATTTGGGATGCTGAGAGTTATCATAACTGATGCGGGAAGTCATTTTAGAAATGTCATAATGGAGAAGTTATTACAGAAATATCATATAAATCATAGAATTACTACTGCTTATCATCCTCAGATAAGTGTTTTGGCTAAATTATCCAATCAAAAAATTAAAAGAATTATGAAAAAAAATTTGTGAATCCAACAAAAATGGATTGGTCAGTCAAACTTGATTATGCTTTGTGGGCTTATAGGACTGCATATAGAACTCTTATAGAAATGTCCCCATATAGGCTAATATTTGAGAAAGCTTGTCACTTACTAGTTGAACTTTAGCATAAAGCATATTGGGTGATTAAAGAGTTCAATTATAATTTGAAAGATGATGGTGAGAAAAGATTATTGCAATTAAATGAGCTTGAAGAGATAAGAAATGAATCTTATGAAAGTGCTAAGATTTACAAAAGAAAAGAAGAAGAAGTGGCATGATCAAAGGATTCTTACTAAAAATTTTCAGCCAGGGCAACAAATTTTGCTATATAATGCAAGGTTAAGATTATTTCCAGAAAAACTTTAGTCTAGATGGATGGGCCCATTTGTTGTGATAAAAGTTTATCCTTATGGAGCTGTGGATATTAAAGATCCTAAGACTAATAAAGTGTTTAAAGTGAATGGTCATATACTGAAACCTTATTTTGTAGGGGATCAACAAAAATTTATTGAAGGAATGAAGTTGGTTCAATCAGAATAAGTGTTGGTTACGTCGGGCTGACGACGTAAAACCAAGCGCTTTGTGGGAGACAACTCATAGTTATCAGTATGTTTTTGCTTTGATTATTGTTTGTGTTTAATTAAGAAATTAGAGGAGTGTTTTTGAGACTATTATGTGTTAGTATTGATTTTAAGACTTTATTTAGTAACCTAGACATGTTAGAATGAGAATTTGAACGTTTAGTTGACGGGTGCAAAAATGTGCACTGGCGCTTAAGCGCCAATATTCAGCGCTTAAGCGCGGCAGTTACAAACCATGTAGAAAATTAAGATTCTAGAAGATTTGACTGCCAATTGGTTTGTAAAAACATCCCAAGGCAGTTCCAAGACGTGCCTAGGAGTTATTAGAAGGATTTAGGCCTATAATTAGAAGGGTTCTGTGAAGGAATTCCTCAGATAATTTTCAGCCCTAAATTCTATAAGAGAGAGAGATTTTGATAAGATGTCTTCATGGGAGATGGATATGAAGAAGAAGGAAGATACCATGAGAAGAGATTCATTAGTCAAAGTGCACAAGAGATGTATAATGATTTCTTAGCCATTAGTATCGAAGGAATATCAGAAAAGATCAACAAATTTGAGACTACAATGGCTTTACTCGAGACCAAGGTAATTAAGATTCATTCACATCTTGAGCATATTGGATGACAATTGAAAATGCAATTTATTCATACTAGTTATATAGAGGAAGCGAATAAGGAGATGTTTCTTAAGCAGAAATGGATTGAAGAAGATAGTATCAGAGCTCGTCACCACCATCCGTTTTATCAACTTTATATTCTGATTGCCCGAGGAGAGACTAATGAAAGACTGGAGTTTGCCCCATCAAATGAAGAATATAATTAAGTTCGATGTCAGAGTTTGTTTGTTAGGAGTCATTGTGTTTATGTGCTAGTGTTTAATTTTTATTTTTAGTGTTTATGCTTTTATGTATTTAAATGTGAATGTTTGTTAATTGTTTGTTCTTAGAAAATTTTCTCATCCGAGACTATTTGGAGTGAGAATTAAGTGTTACATGTATTTGTAATAGTTTGTGAATGAATATATGTTTGTTTGTGTGAAAGTTAGTGTTATTTTTAGCCTTGAATTGAACTGAGTTAAATAGAGAATTTTGAGAGAGATGACAGTTAAAGGAGATGAAAATAGTCATTTAAGTGTTATGAGACCATTTAGGGGTGGTATAATTAGGCAAATAGTGCATTTTACTTAAATTTAAAAATCTCAAAAATCGTGCAGTGGCGCCTAAGCGCCACATTCTCGCGCTTAAGCGCGAGGTAACCCGAGAGGCAGGTGCCTAAGTGCCACTTATCCGCGCTTAAGCGCAGGTTCATAAAAATCGGTTCGCGAATGGTTAAAAGTGAAAAATTAACCCAAAAATTGCAATTTTTTACCCTCCCGTCACCTTCAACCTCTCAAAATCGCAATTTTGGAGAGCTAGGGCACACTATTAAGTGGAGAATTCTTGGTGAAATTAAGGAAAATTTGCTAGATTTGGATTACTTAAGGTAAGAGCTTTACGTCTATGTAAAAATTTTGGATTTTCACCATGTATTTTGAGTACATTTGGAAGAATTCAAAAATTCACTATTCATGGTAAAAAAAAAGAGGAAATATCTATGGAATTTGCATAGGAAGTGTAGTTTATGCTTTTAGAAGTTTAGTTTAGTAGTTTAGACTTGATTTTTAAAGTTATTTTTGGAATTTTATAAAATTGTAGAATGACACCAAGAATGAAGAGAAGTAAAGGAAAGAGCCCTTTTAATTCGAGCAAATTTGTGAGTTCAAAAGCTCAAGATAGGTACAGTGATGTGTTGCAATCACGAATTCTTATCTAGGAGCGTTGTTTTAAGAATCCAGGTGTATCTGTAGAAGATTTGATCGTTCGCCGACAGTGGGAATGATTCTGTTGTTATTCTGTTGTTGCAGTTATATCTATTGTTAGGGAGTTCTATGCAAACCTCCCTGAAGCTGAAGATGATAGAGTCATGGTTCTAGGAAAGTTGGTACCTTTTTCACCGGATGTAATCAATTTGTTCTACCATTTGCCGCCAGATACTTTATGTTTTTATGCAAATTATAGTCCGACTGAGATGGAGCTAGATGAGATTATTTCTTATTTGACTGTTGGAAGAGGACTCTAGAAAATCACTAATGAGAGGAGAGTCATTTTTTTCACGTCAAAGTTAAGTGCACCTTCGAAGGCATAACACTATTTTATTTCTGCTCGTCTGCTACCAACAAATCATGTCAGTGAAGTTATCAAAGAGAGAGCGACATTAAATTATTATATTCATGAAGGAAAGCTCATCAACATTGGAGCTTTGATATATCAAACTATCATCAGTTTTGTCATTGCCGTTACTACTGTAGGTTTGGGATTTGCTTCCTTGATCTTTTCCTTATGTGAGCAGGCCGGAGTGAAATATGATAGTTGGGAGGAAGTATTGTTGCCTCTAAAACCTATTATAAAGGTGAATGTGAAGACATATTCTGAACATTCTATTTTTGGCTGGAGAGGAGGATTTTCAAGGAGTTGCGGAATGGAAACGTCTACTGCATCTACCTTTGCTGCTTCTACACCTAGACCATCTACCTCATGTGCTTCTACTTCTACAGGTAAGTCTACTGAGACCCAAGATCAATTATTACAGAGGATGATGGAAAATATTAATTATACCGCTGATAAAGTTCAAAATTTAGAGCGTTTTGCAAAACATACTGATAGGTATAATAGAAGGAAAAGCGATTATGAAGAGAAATTTCACTCATCTTTGGAGAGCCTCATTAAGGGTAACCCAGAAGTGCAATTTCCTTCATATCCACAATACTCTGATTATGAGTTTGCAGATGTCTGGGATAACAGTGATTCTGAGAATGAGGAGTAGGACTTAGAGATTTATTTTTATGTTTGTATTAGGTTATGGACTATGTAGTCTAGGCTTGCTACATTTGCATTTATGTGTTTATTTGGATTATGTGATGGTTTGGACATATATTTAATTGTTATTGTGATGTTATGTTTTGTTAGTATTTTTTTTTTTAAATTCTAGGGTATTAACTGTTGTTGTGTGTTTAGTACTGTGTTAGTTAGTTAAGGATTGAATTTAATTCTATATCTTTTGGAAAGTTGAAAATCTTGCTAACTTTAGTTTTAAAATTTAAACTTAGAGATTTATTTTTATGTTTGTATTATGTTATGGACTATGTAGTCTAGGCTTGCTACATTTGCATTTATGTGTTTATTTGGATTATGTGATGGTTTGGACATATATTTAATTGTTATTGTGATGTTATGATTTGTTAGTATTTTTTTTTTTAATTATAGGGTTTTAACTGTTGTTGTGTGTTTAGTACTGTGTTAGTTAGTTAAGGATTGAATTTAATTCTATATCTTTTGGAAAGTTGAAAATCTTGCTAACTTTAGTTTTAAAATTTAAACTTAGAACAGCATTTTTCTTTTATATTGTTAGTGTGTTTGTTTTTATGTTGAGACTGTGGAGTCAAAGTTAGTGTGTTTGTTCATTTTTATGTTTGTACCAACTACTTAGAAGTCTATTTAATCTCTACATGTTAAATTAAAATGAAAATGATAAAAAAAAATTGATCAAAAATTAATTTTACTCCTGTTTTTAGTTTTATACTTGTATACTTATGGTATAAAAATTTCTATAAGCATGTTATTTAAATTTTCATTCTTGCTTATATATATCTAATGCTAAACTATTTAAATCTGTTAAAAATTTAAGTTTGGGGGGATGAAAAATATTTTCAAAACTTGAATTTTATTTGTTCTCAAATGTGCTACAAGTGAAATTGATTTAAAAAGAAAAATGATCATGTATATGAAGTTTTATTAGGAAAGTAAATTTTGATTTTAGAAATGAGTAAGAGAATTTAGTTAAAATTTTGAGTAATAAAGAAAAACTTTAAATTAAAAGTTTTTAGTGTAGAAAATGTTTAATATAGGTAACTATATTTAGTAAGAAAAATTCTATTTTTGAAAAATTTAGAAATTTAGACTTTTATATTTAATACTTAAATTTCTTATATNCAAAACTTGAATTTTATTTGTTCTCAAATGTGCTACAAGTGAAATTGATTTAAAAAGAAAAATGATCATGTAAAGGAAGTTCTATTAGGGAAGTAAATTTTGATTTTAGAAATGAGTAAGAGAATTTAATTAAAATTTTGAGTAATGAAGAAAAACTTTAAATTAAAAGTTTTTAGTGTAGAAAATGTTTAATATAAGTAACTATATTTAGTAAGAAAAATTCTATTTTTGAAAAATTTAGAA
The DNA here is from genome assembly GCA_002079205.1 of Phalaenopsis hybrid cultivar. Taxonomy (NCBI): domain Eukaryota; kingdom Viridiplantae; phylum Streptophyta; class Magnoliopsida; order Asparagales; family Orchidaceae; genus Phalaenopsis; species Phalaenopsis hybrid cultivar. The sequence continues at coordinate 53,875 of JXCR01146743.1, read as the reverse complement.
ATTTAGACTTTTATATTTAATACTTAAATTTCTTATATTACTTTTCAAAACTATTATTATATTTTTAAGTAAAAGACTTATACCAAGACTTTGCTTTAGAAAAGGAGAAGTGAAATTCAAAATTATTAAAGACATATCCATATATAGTAATCCTTGTATGAAAAGAAAAAAAAGAAAAAAGAAAAAGAAAAGAAAAAGAAAAAAAAGAAAAAAAAAGAAAAGGAAAATAAAAAGAAAAGAAGAAGAAAAAGAAATGANGTTCATATGATCCAAGAGAAAACCAGCAGAATGTTGTAAGAAAAATACAGTATAATTCCAAGAAAGATTTATTCTAAGAAGACTCGTTAGTGTTATTTTTTGAATACATTGCTTGAGAGAATAAAAAAACATATTTTAAAAAAAATAATGTATGTACTTGCTAATGGATATTGACGCATTTGTTGTTTAGTCCATGTCAACTCCAATTTCTCAACTCTTTGTGGGATGCAGCTTTCATATTGTAAGTTCCTTCTTTCATTGTCGTCTATATTTTATGGTCTACAGTCAATGATGTCATCATGATATGATGTTAGAAAGTTTGAAGTCAATAGTTGAGAAGAGGTGAAAGAAAAGGAGATTTGTTTCTAGCACTATATGATGAAGAAAGTGACTACGACAGCCCTAACGGATGAGCTAACCCCAAAAATGATGTCATCTAGGGAGTCCGCACATCTGCACACGTTGCTATCTGCCCAAAAGAAAAATGGAATGGAATCTTGGTTAGTGAGTCCGATAAAATTTGCATATCGGTGTGTTCATTTATTTCTAACATTGTATTTCATCCTTGATCTAGTGAGGCTCCTTCCTGATGTAGTGGTGACTTCCACGGGTGGCAAGGATGCAAGTTCGCCAAGGCTGACCCAACATGTTGATGATGTTGTTGAATTATTCTTATGCCTATTACACATAGATGTCGGGGTGAAGAGTGTTCGACCTTAGAATATTGAGAGGTGCCTGCTAAGGACTCGATTAGCATTATTTAATTGACAACGAGGATAAAAAAGATCTAGGCACATATGACCAACTCGATAAAGTGGAGACTCACTCAGCAAGATCAGCTACAATGTACTAGGAGTGAGCTGTCAAAGTAAGCTTATAGAGTTGCGAGGTACAAGAGAGGTTGGCATCATTGGCATAGTGACTTGATTCATCATGTGAAGTAGTTGGTCATCGGGCAAGGAACTCCATTATTAACAGTTGAAGTCATTCTAGTTCGTCAAACTTTGGAGTCCCTAAAGTCTAAACAATTTTTAGCGGGTTATGAGTTCATTCTCCATCACTTGATGAGGTTTGGATGTCTACCCGAGGAAGTATTGGTTGAACTTACTGCTCCTTTATTTAGTATTGTTGTAAGCAGCGACTTTGGTGAAGGATTCATTTAGCTCTAAATTTGTTCATTATCAGTATTAAATGCTTTTGTTATAACATAGTTGTTATGTTTGCATGCTAAAGTGAAATGTTTTTGTTGTGTATGCCATTATCACTAATATGATGATTGTTTGTTTCCAGTGAGAACATTTATTATAGATTAGAGATTAATTTTGAACTAACGAGAAGTAAAGGGACGAGTTACTACATGTATGCATAATCGCTTCGTATAATGAGTCAATGAAGTCGACCTATGTGGGTGCGGGGGAAGTGGTGGTTATATCACGCATGGATACAAAGAATTGTTGCAAGGAATGCCAACTTTTGTTGGATTTATTCATTGAGATGTCTGAACCGTTTTGAACAATAATACACTGCAATCATGATGTTCCTTGAGCAGTAAATGTTGTAGTTTCATATTTAAGTGAAAAATTATCCCATTATTAGACAGGACACCAATGGTAGAAGTCGGCATAATAAGTATCATATTCTCCTCACCATAGTTATTTTTTTCTTGTTCAGTTCTCTCTTTAGAATTTTGAGAGCTTCTCCCCCTAGATCCTTTCTTGTGTGTTCCTTGCCCAAGTAACCGAGACGCCTAGAGCTTCGAAGAAGAGTGGTAGCTAGTTTGACGAGTTCACCTTCAAGCTATCACAAGTATCATGAAGATAAAAGAAAATATGTCATAGACGTCATTTATGAAAAAACACACTTAGTGAGGGTGCCTAAAAGGGTTAGTCCACAATTCATACTTCAATGATAAAATCTATGCTTTCAAAAATCAGTTCAAACTCAACTCGAGGTTACTACTGTGCCCAGCATTTGTGGATTTTCTAAGATGTTATGGGATGATGTTGCCTCATATTCTATCGAATTTGATGTCGAGTATTATGACTTTGATTCACCACTTGAGAGAGGTAAAACTTTAAGTGGAATCGAAGATTATTATACCACCTCTTCACTGTGAAGTCATTTGAAGATGATATTGTATCATTATTGTCAACCAATATCCAAATGAAGGATTGGAAAATAAAATAAAGAATTGAAAAGAGAGATGCTAGTTTGCTAATTCTTGTCTTATTCACCAATTCACACTAGACAAGTCAACCATCAATGCCCATCCTTGGCGGCCCTGAGGTGGCCACTAAGGCTTTGTTTGAGAGGGCTTCTTCTTTTATAAAAGCTTCTTTAAAAGTAACTAAATAATAAATGATAGTATAAAGCTTTGGTCCTTAAAATGATCCTATTATTTGGATAAAAATTTTTCTGTGCTTTTTAGCGAAAAATATTAATAGCTATTGGCGCATCCCATAGACATATTATTTCAGAATTTAAGAGAAATTAGTTTTTAAAAATTTAACTATTCATAATAATTTTAAAAATATTATGATGTGATGTAACAAAATTATTCCTATATTTTTTTAATCTCTAATTATGTGGTGGAGCCCTTTGCCCGCCGTATAATTATTTCTTCCTCGAAATTTTTTTTTTACATTCATTAACTTCATCTCCACTGCCTTTCTTCTTCAATGAAAACTCCCCATGCAGAGCACTCGTACGGATTGCTTTTATCCCATCGAGGGTAAAATGATCAATTCATTCTATTACGACAAGCCAGTAAGGTATATTATATTAAATATCATATTATAATAAAGGAAAAAATATATTAGCTAGTATTCATCAAGACTAAGTCCAAAATGACATTGAGATTAAAAAGATTAATAACTTGCTCATCGAGACAATCAAATATCAACTTTTAGTATTCCAAGTCCAATCACTACAGAAATCGAGGTGAGAGAACTGAACCTTAGGGAAGGCTAATTCTTAAGAACTCTTTTGAATGAAGCCTCCTTTCAACCAATCCCTCAAGTAGCCTAAGCTCAGAGAGACTCTTCTATAAATTCAATGTAATTGGTTTCGATAAGAGATGATGGTGTTCTTACCAAAAAGTTTATTCTCTTTGCCACCAAGTTAGTTGACTCCTTTGAATTTTACTTTGTGGTGCCACTCTCAATACTTGGTCTAAGACTCCCAAGATTAATCTTCCCAATCTATTAATCTTTCTTCCAATCTTGCTTCCATTTCAATCAACAATTCAATAGTTACAATGGGTTGTTCATCCTTATTAACAGGGTCTTCTCTTAGGACTCCTCATTTGGTTTGAGCTCTATTAAGGGCCTGTTTAGGGGCACTTATTTGGTGCGGCCACAGTTTGAAAACGCTAGAATATCGTTTGTTTCGTGTGTTTGATCGGCGACTTGAAAATGCTGAAATATGTTTTATCAAGAAAGCGGGACGCGGGATCGATCCTGTGTCCAGCTTCGAAGAGGTGCATTTGATCGATCCCGCGTCCCGCTTCGAAGAGGTAAATTTGATCTTCTATTACCTCTTATGCCCTTCTCCCTCGTGCGATCGTGCTTGCCCTAGCTTGGTTCTCCCTCGCCCCTCTCTGTCTCTTCTCCCTCGAAGCTTGCTCTCGTTCATCTAGTAGCTCGCAATGTTACTCCTATCTATAATTTTCATGGTCTTTCCTTTCGTTGCACTTGTTTGTCCTCTGCAGCTTCTGATCCCATGGTATTCTTTGGAATGTTTGTGGTTTTCTTTGGAATTTTTGTGGTGATACCAAACATTTGTTTGGAAGATCGAGATGTTACTCCTCTATTTATAATTTCTGTGGTTTTTTCTTTCGAATCATCCGTTTACACTCTGTGGTTGTCGACCCCATCTTTTTGGTTGGAAATTTTGGTTATGGGATTTTGGAAAATTCGTTTTCAGTGGCTTGGGTGTGCTCTTCTGGCTTTGGGTGTGCGGTGGCTATGTGAGGTGTTAATCCTGGTCTTGGGTGTGGATGTGAGGTGTGCTTGTGTGTTCACTGGTTTTGGAAATTTTGGTTTCATGGTGGATGTGAGGTTGTNGGGTGTGCTCTTCTGGCTTTGGGTGTGCGGTGGCTATGTGAGGTGTTAATCCTGGTCTTGGGTGTGGATGTGGGGTGTGCTTGTGTGTTCACTAGTTTTGGAAATTTTGGTTTCATGGTGGATGTGAGGTTGCTTGTGTGTGGTGGCTATAAGTGGTGTTAATTGTGGTCTTGGCTGTGCCCTCCTGGCTTTGGGTGTATCGGTTTTGGTGGTGGATGTGGGTGTATTTTTTTGTGGGGGCTATGTGAGGCATTAATGGTGGCTTGGGTTTGCTCTCCTGGTTTTGGGTGTGTGGGTTTTGTGATGTCACGTGAGGAATGCTTGTGTGTCGTCAATGTGTTATGTTAATGATGACTTTGGTGTGCTCTCCTGGCTTGGGTGTGTGGGTTTTGTGATGTCACGTGAGGAGTGCTTGTGTGTCGTCAATGTGTTATGTTAATGATGACTTTGGTGTGCTCTTCTGGCTTGGGTGTGTGGGTTTTGTGATGTCACGTGAGGAGTGCTTGTGTGTCGTCAATGTGTTATGTTAATGGTGACTTGGGTGTGCTCTCCAAGCTTTGGGTGTGTGGGTTTGGTGGTGGATTTGAGTAGTGCTTCTGTGTGGTGGCAATGTAAGGTGTTAATGGTGGCTTGGGCGTGCTCTCCTAGCTTTGGGTGTGTGGGTTTTGTGGTGGATATGAGGAGTGCATGTGTTTGGTCATTGTGAGTGGTGTTTAGGATGGCTTGGGCGTGCTCTCCTGGCTTTGGTTGTGTGGGTTTTATGATGTCACGTGAGAAGTTCTTGTGTGTGGTCAATGTATTATGTTAATGGTGACTTGAGTGTGCTCNACGTGAGGAGTGCTTGTGTGTCGTCAATGTGTTATGTTAATGGTGACTTGGGTGTGCTCTCCAAGCTTTGGGGGTGTGGGTTTGGTGGTGGATTTGAGGAGTGCTTCTGTGTGGTGGCAATGTAAGGTGTTAATCGTGGCTTGGGCTTGCTCTCCTGGCTTTGGGTGTGTGGGTTTTGTGGTGGATATGAGGAGTGCATGTGTTTGGTCATTGTGAGTGGTGTTTAGGATGGCTTGGGCGTGCTCTCCTGGCTTTGGTTGTGTGGGTTTTATGATGTCACGTGAGAAGTGCTTGTGTGTGGTCAATGTATCATGTTAATGGTGACTTGAGTGTGCTTNCATTATTCTCTGATTTTTGGTTTTTAAATCGAATTATTTCGTCCTATTTGTATAATGGTAGAACAAGATGTTTTTTTGCCGTTATTCTCTGATTTTTGGTTTTTAAATCGAATTATTTCGTCCTATTTGTATAATGGTAGAACAAGATGTTCTTGTTATATGTTATGTTTATTTGTTTAACTATAATATCTTGATTTAGTTTCAAAATGGTTAAGACAAATGAAAAGGGTCCGTCGACAATGTGGGATAAGTAATGAATATTTTCTGCAATCTGTGTACTAAAAAAATTGAACTCGAGAATAGACCAACCACTTTTTTTAACAAGGTTGGCAAAATATTGTGAAGAGGTTGAAAGAATTGACAGAAAGAGATTACGACAGACTCAAATTCAAAAGTAAATGGAATCAATTGAAGTACTGGAAGATATGGAAGGAGCTGAAATTGGGATCCACCGAGTTGAGTTGGGATCCATTTAACAAACCATTGATGTTCAAGAGGAATGATTGGTTGAGAAATTAGAGGTAATAATTATACTCTACTTTGGTTTATTATCTTTTTTTTTTAACTAATAAACCTTCTAACCCCCCCCCCCAACAATGTTAGAGGCAAATACTAGCAACAAAAAAAATATAAGCAGTGCGGAATTGACTCGGAGTTAGAAGATAAATTGAATGTAATGTTTAAGCGGGTTGTTACGACGTGTAAGCATGCATTCAACTCAAGTGAGTTGGGGTTTGCAGGCATATCAGAAGACTTGCCACCCGAGTAGGTTACGACTGACGATGAAGGGCCTAGCACTAACCTTCAAGAAATAGAGTCCATTTGTCAGTCGAAGAGGCCTAGGCTTGGGAAAAGACGGAAAGATAAGAACATTTTCATGAAAAGTTCAATAGATAAACTGTGATGTTTTCCAGCTCTGTCACCTGCTGCTCCACCTGACAACACTATCATAGATTTTATTGTAGCTTTAGATGCTCTTCCAGAAGTTGTAGCCGATTGACGTTTTTACGCAAAATGTGCTAAATTGCTTGATGACCTGATCCAGAGACAAATATTCATGCCGCTGCGGCCCAAGCTGCGCGTTGAATATTTACATGTTTTGGTTGACGAAGGAGTCTGTTTAATATGTTGATGTCAGTAATTTTTATTTGTATTAGTTTTCAACGCTTTATTTTATTTTTGAAAACAATTATCTGTAACTCATTTGTGTCCTTTAAAGTTCATAATATTTTTGTCATTTCATTTTGTTGTTATTACTTTTCCACACTTTATTTTATCCTAACAACTTATTTCTTTAGGATGGATCGACGACAAAAACGTTGTAGAAGAATGTCATAGGCTGCGGCAATTGTAATATTATTGTTGGAGTAGTACCACTGTACCACTGCTTGAACACCACGCATGACGTCCTCCTTTGTTAGGGATAAATGGGTGGGTGAGATGCTTGTTGGACATCCAATAAGGTTCAACAATATTTTCCTTATGACTGCACTCATTTTTATGGATCTCCTTCATGAGTTATGTCTTAAGCACGACCTCTAAGGTTCTTTCAAAACGACAATTAGAGAGGCGTTGACAATAACTGTATACATTCTATCTCATAACTAATTAGTTAGAGGAGCTATGGAGCGATTTCAACATTCCTCAGAAATAATTAGCTCATATTTTATTTATCAGGCTATATATTTTTTTTCGTATGCATCTCGTTATATTGTGAATTTAGGATTTATGATCTTATTATGTATTTCGTTTGTTTCATTGATACTTGCGAATTTACAATATTGACATATTTGAGATTTCTTTTTCTTCATTTTTTTGTGGGTTTGTGAGATTAATAATGAATGATAAAAAATATGACAATATGAGTTCTTTTGAATGGTCGGTTTGTTACTATTTTTAAGTACTGCACATCAAATTTTAATGAAGGCAACCAATATCTTTTCTTTTTTTTGGTGCATCGGATTATGAGGATTCACGTGGATGGACTTTTTTTGGTAATATGCACATATGACACAAAACAATCGTATTTTGTTGGTATTGCGTGTTAAATCCTAAGGAAGACAACCTAAGTCTTCTCTTATTTTCAATGCATCGGTATATAAGGATCTACTAGACGCTTTTTTTTGGTGATAGACACATGTATCCCAGGATGTTCGTCTTCCGTGAGTTGAAGACAACTAAGAACTCATTTTTTTCAAGGTTCACTGTCTCCTTGTAGTGACAGACTCGTGGGTTGGTGTAGTTAGTTGTCTGAGACCACACACTCACATTTTTTTTATTTATGTTTTTTTGTTAGATACAGTTTTTATTTAATTCAATTCTCTAGTAGATATCTAAAACTTAATTTAATTTTCTGATCGAGCAAATGATTTTTCTATTTTTTATCTCTATAGCATTATGAGCTCTAGGATTTCAAGGATCTCCCGAGTTGTGTTGTGTTACTGCGGACTACAGACTTCCTTATATCACGTCAGCCTCACAACTACAAGAGAGTTCTACAATTGTCGCAGAGGCATTTCAGCGAGGTGCGGTTTCTTCCGTTAGGCCGACATTTCGGCATATTTCACTGGTAACAGTGATCGTACGATGGTTTCCCAGGAGGACAATGCAGACGTTGTCAGGGTTTTAAAATCAATATTTTAATAATTTTAATTGTATTTATAATTATTTTTCTCTTTATTTTATTAGTTTTGATACTCACACGTAAGTGAGGACTGCATCTTATTTTTTTAAAGTAATCTGTAATAGTTTGTGGCTTCTATTTTATCAATTAATTTGTCCAAATAGTTTTCTTGCTAACAACATTACTTAACGGGAGCAGAATATTTATCCAGAAACAGCTGTCAATAAGTTGCTATGAATATATTTTCCCCAATAACCACCCAGCTTATCAGAACAATCTACATATTATCAGATTGTTAGGATAAACTGCAAATAAGCAAATTATAAATAATCTGCAGCTGCTCAAAACAAACCTTAAGTCCCTTAATAGATTTATGAATGCCATCATGGTTCTAAGCATATATCCATGCTCACCACGATTGAAATCATGTTGGATCCTAATTAATCCATAGAGGTTGTCTAGACCTTACTAATATAGTGGAAATGAGGAAAGCTCAACAAAAGATTTGAAAAAAGAAGCTAAATCCACTAATGTGTGGATCAAGGTGGGACAAAGGTAAAGTAGGGAGGCGAAGGAGTGGAAAAACTAGAAAGCATGACTCTCCCTAGATCCACTCTTTATAGATTAGAATTTAGGGTCTCAAGTCCTATTAAAAAAGGCTACATAATAAAAAACAAATATGTGAAAAGAACTAAGAAAGTACAAGAAGCTGATTGCCCTAATATAAGCTTGGACTAGGCTATCGATTTGTTTAAGAGATTGTAGATTTTTCTGATAAATCAGGATGCATCCATGATCAGAGTTAGTCAGTTTAGTCGAGTTGGATTATGAAGACTAATTTGGTTAAAGATGAAATCATCCCAGAGCCAAAGTGATTGCTTCTTTTGGATGGGTGTGTGTAAACCTGCATCATTATTGGTGGTCGGGTAAATTCCTTGAGCCCGACTAGCTAGATGCCTCTATCGAACATGACGAATGAGTTCATACCAAGTTTGGTTGGGTGATGTGTTCCCGAGTCTGGCCTTGCAAACTCACTTCCTTTGTCACTTACATTTTCAGTGAACATAGAGGTTGAGGGTCTGTTTGTAGCAGCTGTTGATTATTTATAATCTAATGATAAGCAGATTATTCTGATAATTTGATAATCCGCAGATTATCAGAATAATCTGGCTTGCTGTTTGGGGCAGCTTATTCAGAATAGCTTATTGGTAATTATGGCTGTATAAATGACATTCCTGCCCCTGTTTGGTAAAATTATTTGGGGCAGCTTATTCAGAATCACTTATTGGTAGTACAGAAACAAATAGTGCAAAAACATAAAATCATCACAGATCAGTTTCAAAAGATGACATACAGTTCCCACACTCTCGTGAGTACCAGAAATAATAAAAAAAATAAAAAAAAGTACAACTGCAATGAGAAATACTAAAATATTTAATTTCAAACTTTGGCTACGTCTGTTCTCAGCTGCACTACAACCTGGGAAAACATCGAATTTTCATCACTGCTGGCAGTGTAACATGTGGAACTGTCCGTCCATCGGAAGAAACCACAATGAGCTGAAACACCCTTGGGACAACCGTAGAACTGTCTCCCATAACTATGAAGCTGACACGACGTGAGTAACGGAACCGGTAGTCCACAATAACACAAAACAACTCTATCTGTCGGCATTGCCTATAACATTACAATGAGGGAGTTTAGGGGGATAATTGTTTAAATTGAAAATATTTTAAATTAACAAAAAAAATAATGACAACTTTACCTCTATTTTCTCGGCCCACCATTCATCTGGAGCATCAATTGTCCGTTTAATTGGATCCCAGCCCAACTCCGTAGATTCACGTTTGAGTTCGTTCCAAATCTTTCACTCCTTCAATTGATCTTATTTATTTTTAAACTTCAGTCTGTCATAATCCCTTTTAGTCAGTTTTTTAAACTTTTTAGCTATATTCTGCCAACTTTCCTTATTGAACTAGGTAGTTGGCCTATTCCCGATCTCAATCTCGGTGATGCAGATGTTGCAGAAAAATTTGTAACTTCCTTATCCCACATCGCTGACGGACCACTTTCACTTGCATTAGCCCTGGTGAAACTATATGAAGAATTGCAACTCAACATGCATAAAAAAATAGCTAAAGAAATATTTGCACCAGCATAAGCACAAAGCTCATGATTATGAATCTCAAGACAACAGGAACACAAGCCAATAACAACAACAAGCCAACAGCAACAACAGTATCCAAATAATCACATTTGCCACCAATACAAACAACAGAGTGGTTATTTGCTCAAACAAATAAAATATATAACGACACAAAAATTATGTGATTTGGTCAAAGACCTATATCCACAGTAAGACATCGAACATGTTTTATTAAACAATTGTGTAAGATTACATAACTATAAATATTAAAGGGAAAACACTACATGCAATTCTCTCCCTTTTCTCCCTTTGGTGATAATAAAAGTTCTCTAACTAACAAATAAAAATACATGTTTTCAGTCTTCCGCCCTTTTCATGTATGCTAAAAATCAAAAGTCATTTGAAAGTCTAATACAAAACACAAAGCCTCGCATATGCATATGAACAATAAACCAAAAGCAGGTACAACGGTAAATTCAGATCCCTATATCAGAAAGAACAAGCAAGCATTAGCAGATCCCTGTATCGGAAAGACCAAGCAAACATTGTCATTATGTATGTACTTAACTTACCAATGCTATAACCATTGTCATTATTAACATAAATCGAAAGATAAGAGTATGGAATCCTCTCAATGACAAGTTAGATATAGGTTTGAAACATTAGAAATAAAAGCTATTAAGCTACCATAGAAGAATAAACAATATCGTAATGATTTGAGATGAATTTTCATGAACCAATCCACAATCTTCAATGTATAACCAAATCAAGATTTCCTTATTTTAACGAAGCCAAGCAAGATGTATATGTCTTATTTGGTCATACATTTTACAAATAACCAAATCAACTTTCATAGCTTGCATCAAAGTCATAATCCATACCAAGGACGATGGCATTTGCCACCAATGGGGATTGCAATGAATACATAGATATGCAGCTCATAAAAAGGAATTAATAGCAGCATTTTCATGAACCAAACTCATATCTATGTTTCCTATAAACNATCCATACCAAGGACGATGGCATTTGCCACCAATGGGGATTGCAATGAATACATAGATATGCAGCTCATAAACAGGAATTAATAGCAGCATTTTCATGAACCAAACTCATATCTATGTTTCCTATAAATAGGAATTAATTGCAGTCCATAAACAACAGCTCATAAACTTGAAAAACAAGAATTAATAACAGTTCATAGACAGCTCTTAAGCCTTTTCTTCCTTCTATAATGAGCTCACAAATTATTCCTAACTCCATAAAAAATCCTTGCTTTTCGACTTGAAATAAAAAGAAGAAGGAAATTATTGTTCTTCAGTCATCCAACAACTGAAAAAAATCGAAACGAGCAGCAAAAAAAGAAACAAGCAGCAAAAATCAAAATGAAATTTGGCCCCCATATAAGGAAACCATTCTCCATACTTTTCTACACGGCCAACAAAAAACGAAAGAAATTCTAGGGCAAAGAACCATTCGCATTGTTCGAGTTGAAAACAAACGAAGAAGATGAAAATCCTTGCTCTTCGGTCAAGGAAGAAAAAAAAAACAATAAAGAACGACGTTCGATCATCTACAAAGAACCATTCACTTCCACCGATGTTCGATTGCTCTAGGGGAAGCATTCCTTACGAATTGACGGAGAGGAAAAATATACCTTACAAATCAGAAAGAAAAATCAAAAGGAATACGGTCCGATCTCCTCTAGGGTGACGAATCTAGGGAGGGAGAGCGCAAGGGAGATCAGAGGTATCTAGGGCAATGATACAAGCTGAACGCGGGACGCTGGTCTTCACCCGCGTCGGAGAACCCTTAAGAAAGTCCAATACGCTAACGCACTACAGTATGATTAATCCGCTTGAGCGCGAATTCCAAACACCAAGGCGGTGCTTTGAAAATGCCGCCGCACCTAAATAAGCTGCCCCAAACAGGCCCTGAATCTCAAGTGACTATGCACCCAATCAAAGCTAGTATATGGCAAATTAAAATGATAGTTATAGCAAGTGCATGAAAAGAAATACTATATCCCCGCAGAATCGTCAACTCACAAAATTATTATGGATAAAACATTAGAATAGTTGCATGAATTCATGTTTAATAAACTATCAATTAAAAAAAAATTGAAGGGCAAGCAAACAGAGGCAAACAAAATCAACCTCATTGCAAGTAAAAACAAATAAATCAATAAACCTAATTCAATATGAACTATTGTATAGCTAATTAATTTTGATTTTGGATTGAGCTTGATTTGATCTAGCAAGTTAACCACCAACATCAGGCTTGCTTCGACGCCAAATCGAAAAATTTGTAGATATAGAGCTTAGGCATAGTGAACAAACATATGCATGACAGGACAAGGACACTCTATGCTCTACAATGGAAAGGAAGAAATAGTATCCATGTGAAACTACTATGCACTATATAAGCATCTAAACATAATTATCTAACAAAACCTCATATTAAAACGTGATGGTTTGGTCAAAGAGATGATGCTCAGTAGGCTAGAGAGGTATCTTCCCAGGATAGCCCTAGATGCACAAAGTATAATCTTTTCAAGTATATCATTTTCATACTTGACTTGTAATTTCTCACCTTGCATAAGTAAATATATGGAGAATTTGAATATTTCGAAGTACTATACCTTAAACCTAATTCTTTTCCATTTAGCAGGCATTTTCAGATAACTAAGATACAAAGATTGCCATCTTCATGCTAAGCTTACCTTATTAGCTGCAACAAGGTATCTTCCTTCGTTTTTATTCCCCCCTAAGAGGAATCTAAACCCTCAAAACTGGCCATGACAAGATTTGAAACTCGGGCGTGTTAAATAACAGTCATTGCTTAACCTCTGGACCATCCTTTTAGGGATATTAAAATAACATCAGTTGCCAGGAAATAAGGCCATAAGCTCTGAATGAAACTACTGCCTCAGCAAATAGTACCAAGGCATGTGTGAATAATAAGTAGATGAAATAAAGAAAACCTAAAAAACAGAGACAGCATATACCTTCAACCAAACCATATCAGTATCACACACCAGCAACTCGTAGCCAAAAGGTAGAAGTGCGTTTATCAAGAAAACCTTCTCTCTTCCCATTTTATGAAAGGTTGGAGACCCCCAACCAACATCAATTGTATTCATATTACTGCCCATGTCAAAAACAGGAACACCTTTCCAATACAAACCCATCAACAGCTTGGTATCCATTGCACCTGTGAAGTCAGGAAGTTCTCAATAACAACGCAGCCCTCAATAAAGCAAATCATTAAAAGCAAGTAAGAGATTTCACCTACAAGAAGGTTGAAGACATTAAGATCTGTCAAATGCCTGACCCAATTCAAAATGAAGTCCATGAAAGCATAGTTCCCAAAGGTTACAATTATGACATTATCTTTGGCGCGATATCCCACCATCTCCCTGGTTAGCTTGAAGGACGCTAGGTCCGGAATCGTCGAATCTGGAGAAGGCAGATCCCATATAGCTCTACTCAGGAAGTTTTCTCCAGCAGCATTGGTAGAATTATTAGCACTGCTAGATTGGTTATGAAAGACGGTGACGTTTACCTCTGCTAAACATCAACAATTAGCATCCCAGTAAGCGTGAATCAGATCAAACATGTGATTGGAAGAAGAGAAATAAGGTTAATTTACGAGATCGAGGGTGGGAAGATGAGGGGGAGAGCCATGAGCCAACGAAGTATAGCGATTTGTTGCTGTCGCCGTTGGAAGATGAGTAAAGGGAGGAGACAATGAACAGGGTGGAGAAGAGGATTCCAACGAACACTGTCACGTAGACTGCCATGAAAAGGGGCTTTCCCGAGGAAACTTCTTGGATAGAGCTGCACGCCGCCATGCTGAAATCGATTTGAGGGAAAGGAGCACGAGCAGGTGATGATCCGGCAGTAGAAATGAAGAGAAGAGAAAATCTAGTTCATCATCTGAACAATCCACCCGATCCCCACAGACGAGACCAAAATATACAAGATTGCTCCTATTGAAGGTGATGGTTGGGCTTTGACTTCGTAATGTACTACTGTAAACAACAGTATCGCCGTCCAAGGCGTTGATGGGAAAGTGCATATCCGATGCACCCTTGCACGTTCGATCAATATATATTATATATACGTCTGGAATCTGTAGTGGAGATAATGTGGTTTCCATTTCTCCCGTTGAACAAATTTCAAAGGGCTGCAAGATTTAATTTAAGTGTGATTTATAAATGTGATTAAGTAAATTTTAGAGTCATTAAATTAAGGATATTATTTGGGTGATTAAAATTTAACAGCTTATTTAAAAATTTTATAAATTATAGTGTAATACTTTTATAAATTATTTATATAAACCTTTTCTTTTTTAAGAAATATGCTGCAAATTCTATTTCAAATTAAATAATAAGTACTACTATATTATGAGAGAATGTCATTTATGTTAACACAAATCATCGAATCAAAATTTTTTGGTATCAACTATTTTCTCTAACGCAAAATCTTAGCAACATCTACTCGACTACTCTAGGAGCTCTTAAAAAGTAATCATTTGATTTTTATTGGAATTTGAATGCAATTATCTAATCTTTCAAAGTTATGATAGAAAAGTAAATGATGAAGAGGGATTCAACAACTATTTTTGAACAAAAAAGTAGATATTACATTATAAATCTATGATCTAAAACAAACTTCAAACGATTGTGAGGATGTTTGAATCACATATAATATAATATATAATCATATTTGAATCTAGTTCGAACTAGTTTGAACATAAAAACTAGGGTCAAATAACATTTAAATCTCAAATTTACCCATTAGTTTTGAAATTAACTTAGCAACATATGACTCAAAAACAATTTGAATATTGTTAGAAAGTGGCTCGAATATGATTTTAACCTTATAGAAACAATACTTGAATAAGTTTTTGGTCTTTTTTGTTATTTTATGTAGAATTGATTCATTGAGTTAGTTTGCTATGGTAGGCAGATGACCTAGCTGCATATTTCAATTAAGAATTATTTTACTACTTGATTCGCTACAGCAAATCTCCTCTATCGAATAGGAATTTGAAGACATAACATGAATCTCAAGACAATCTTTTGAGCATAAAGTATTCAAACTTTGACAAAATGTTATCTAGAAGTCTGATTTCAACAAACTTACAGTCAAACTGATTGACTCAACTAGATGAACCCAGTGATACCAAAATTGGTTTAATCCAAGTCCAATTAAGCCCCGATCAAGACATTAAACCGCTTTTAGAAGCTTTCCTGACATATATGAAAGGTCAAATGAATGGTGAATCTGGTAAGCTTATAGTCAAATCAAGTGTCTCAACGAGACGAATCCAACAAGCTCAAGATTACTCAATTTTACTATCATTAAGCCACTCAAATATCCATTAAATATTGTCTAATCAAGGGAATCTCTACTGACCCTCCCATCAAAGTGATTCATATTCCTTCATTATTTGCAATCGAGACTCTACAAATAGAGCCCCACCTCTTTCATGAGGGGGATGAGAGCTTGAAGCCTAGTGAAGAGAGATTGAAGCCTGAAGAAGAGCTTGAAGCTTGAAGATCAAGCTGAAGTCCAGCGTCACTTCATCGCCGATCGTCACTAACCAACGGTCGCCGATAGTCGTCGACCACTTTCTACCATCAATCGTCTATCATCACTAACCATCACTCCTCGGCCATCACCGATCAACATCGGTCGCTCCACTTCTTGCGACAAGGTCATCTGCGCACTAACTTTTTAGCTGGTGATACACGTTAAAATTACATGTTTTAAATATATGTTTAATGTTCATTTTATGCACATTTGTTATGATATTACATTTTAATGAAATATATTTTGCATGTTTTTGGTTTAAGGTACAATGAATGGATATTTAGAGAAAATGAGGGCAAAATAGAGCAAAACGACAACACTTCATATAACATCATAGCACCAACCCCTGGTGCCATAGTGCCAACTTACGATCGTGATGGGCTCCATAGTGCCCCTAAGTGGCGTTATAGCGCTAGTAATAGATTTTCTAGAACATGCATTGAATTTGGCCAAATTTTGAAGGGGTGCTTGAAGGGAACCTTTGTTAATTTCAGTTATCTATTAAAAGGGTCAATTGTTGAACGAAAAAAGAGTCCTTTTAGGGATTTTTAGGAGTTTTTAGAAGGCTTTTGGGTGTGAGTTTCAATTGTTTTAGTGGGTGTGTGAGTTAATATTTGTGAGTCTTTGTTTGTAGGAGATTGTTTGAAGGTGACTTCAGGATTTGCTTAGAGAGAAGACATAAAATAAGCAATTTGTATTTGTGTTTGAGTTTTTGCTGTTAAGACTTGACTTTCAATAGAAATCATGTGTTTTTGTTTTATCTGCATGAATTCTGAGTAGTTTTTCTTTTTTTTCTCCTTGCATATAGGAATTAATCAAGTGGGATGAGATTGATTTAAAGATTTCTTTTTATTTTATAAAATTTGCGATGTTATTTTTACCAATTTTTCATTGACTTTAGAAATGGATCGTTTGTGATGTTAAAATCTATTGCGAAACATAAGGACCTAGAAGAGCTATGATTTCACCAATTAGTGAGTACCACACTTAACTTTGGAAATAGCCACTAGGATCGTTTAAGGGGAAGTGCAAATAGATAAGGAGATAAGTCTTGATGAGCATATAATTGATGTTTCTAGAATAACAGGCTAAATTCTTTTGTCAATTTGATAAAGAGAGGGCACAGTGGGTAATCTGGAAGTGAGAGGCCAGAATCTACTTAGCACTACTGCAACTCGAACAAACTTAAGGTTAATCAATGTTCTTTTCTAGCACCGAGAGGGGGTAATGAATAGGTATGCTCTTATTTGGTACAATACATCATTTTATATTTTTAATCATTCAATTCATACATTTATTAAGATTTCTTTGCAAGGGGAAACATCTTTTCATTATATTCAAACTCTTTTAAACTTATTAGTCTTTTAAAATTTTTTCTTATTTTTTGTTTAAATTTAGATTGCACATGAATTTAGTTGTAATCCTTTACAAAACTTTCGACACCATTCTCTTATTATTTTTATCTGCAATTTAGATAAAAGTTTTCTAAGTTATTATTACAAAGTTACAGCTTTCCTCGTGGGATCGATACTGGGATTTTTAAAGAAAATCCTATATTGCTTGAAATGATACGTATATTTGCGTAGTATTCCTTGTGTAAATACTTATTATTCCTTTTCTAAATCATTTTATTTATTCACATTAGCCACCAAATATAATTTGGTCCAAGTTTTTAGCAATTTTTTGGAGTATAAATATCTACGTAATTGCGAGTCGAGTTAATCAAAAGATTGTGTAACTGCTTTCCCACTTGTGAGATAAGGGACCATACTTGTACTCTCCAATTTAGAGTGGATCTCTTCAGTTGGGTCACACCCTGTAGCTTTTCCCTTTTAAGATTTTTCATGTAAAAATNCAACTTGGTTTATTGTTTTAGGTTCTGATAGGAGATGTTAGCCCCCAGGTGGAGGGAATCGAGGGAACTCTAAAGTGAGAGATATTATCTTCCATGCCTAGCCGGTCTTCAGAACTATTCAAACATTAAATTAGTCAATGTTCTTTATAACATCTTTAGTAAGGGTAAGGAATATAATTGCTCCTATTTAGCATGACACAATTTGCATACTTCCACAATAGAATTCCTATGCTTATTATTGATTCATGATACAGAGAAAGATATTTTCAAAATAAGTTCTTTTCTTTTACATAAACTCAAGTTATCTTTTTAAATTGTTACTGTTTTATCAGAATATCAAAAATACCAAAAAGATTTGAATTTTAATTACTGTGAATACATCTCTAGTTTAAGTAATTGTCTTTTTAAAATAAAAAATTTGTTGTTCAATAGAGCATATTGCATAATTTTTCCNAATAAACATATGGAAGAGTAAGGCATCACTTCTTCCTACATTATAAAAACTTGCATGAAAAAATGTTAAGTGATGTCTTGGGTTACTAGTTCCATCAAATACCTTAATGGTTATTGGTAAAAACTCTTTAGAATATTGCATCTCATCAAATTCTTTAGAATAAGGTCTTCCTTTAGGTAGTGATGAATCACCTTGAGCTTGAGCTAGAGACCCTTTTAACTTCTTTTTCAACCATGGATTTTATCTCTTTCTAAGAGATTATGAATTCTTCTTTGAGACTTCAACCCCAGCCATCATTATCTTTGAGTTCTCAATCACATGTACATCTTTGAGTTTCTCCACTTACATATCATTTGTGTTGGAGTTGGAGTGTGATTTTGGACTATAGGCATTGAAACTAGTATTTCTTCCATTCTTTACTTTAGTCTCTCTATTTTTTCATCTCAAAATTAATTGATTCAAAAGATGTTGGGTTATGTCTGGTGTTATACCCTCCTTAACCATAACATCTTGGGAATCATTATCATGTATTTTCTTTATAGAACATCGAGTTTAAACAGTTATGATGCTAGCACTTTTTCCTGACAAAATTTCTGGTGACATATCCTCTTTAGGATTCTCTTAGGCCTCTTCTTCTTCCTTTATAAACTACTTGATAGTGGCTTACAATTCTTTCATCACTTTATCTATTGACCAACCTATAATATGCTTTAGATTATTTGGAACATAATTGGGCTTTTTGTTAGTATCAATTTCATTGATCTCATGAATTCCTTCCATAAAACAATCTTGATCTAAGAAGATTTAACTTCATTAATGTTCCCTTCTTCAATTTTCTCTTTTAAGATGTACTCAGCTTCAGGTTTTATTGTATCCCGAGTTTGTGATTCCATTTCTAAAGCAGGTGAAGGGGTCGAGATGAGGTGTTTTCTCTAACATCATTTGTTTGGACGGCAATACACAAAATTTGGGTTCTGGCTGAGTAATGAACCATGGTATTTCCTTTTCAACCTCAATGTTTTGAACCTTTTGTAGATGTTTTAGAATATAAGAAAGGGCATTGGGTGATAATCATCGTGAAGTCTGAGTCTTATGCAAATATTTTGAGATGAAAGGATGTGCTTTAGGTGATAGTCGATGCACGAGACGCATCAATGAGGATTATGTGAAGACCTGCCTTGATCGCATGAACCCAGTTGACATGATATTATCTACCTTCCTACACTTAGGACGGTGAGGGTACGACATAGTGAAGATTGGATGATATTGATATAAATGTTGGACGCCAATTCATAGTTGATAACATAATCATACTTTTGATATGATCGACGATTAAACAACTATAAAGATGAGAGTCAAACTCCAAATGTTGGTCACGGGAAACACCAAACAATAATGAGAAGAATACATGATGTTCAGTGATAAGCATATAGCTCGTGGGTTCAAATGTTAGTCGCTAGCAAATGTTAAGCATCAAGTAATTATTGTCAATTTATTGAGGGTGACAAAATACGCTAATGTCGATTGTATGGCTAACATCTGGCAATTTATGACATCAGTTAGATACAACCAAGTGGGATGCTAATTATCAATGTTGGAGGATAGTCAATGATAAGTTTAAGAACATGGTGAGCATTAGGTTTATGTAGTTCGGTGCTGAGGTATGACTAGCGTTGGTGTCATTATACAACTATCTTGTGAAAGGATAAAATGCTTGAATTATCAAATCATAGATTTTGCTACACGTAAAATCACCCTTGGTGCACATAAATAAAGCATAGGCTTCTTGGAGAAATATTATAAGAATTGTGGGTACTCCGTTGGATGAAATGAGAGAGCCCCCAATGTTCTCTTAAGTCTTTTAAGCATCTCAATGATTTAATGAACTCCAAATTGGGCAATTTACTTTTTGGAATCATCTCATTGAGTGCTCCTCTTCAACTATGATCTTATAAAATTTGGAGGGCATTTGACCTCTTAAATGGCCTCAAATTCTCTACAATTTTGTTAAGAGTTATTGATCTATGCCCATTTCAAATCGAGTCTAAGAGTCATTGGTAACATTGATCCACTTTATCAAGTCATGTTATCATTAGTACACATTTATCAATAATACTATTCAAATGATCCTTAAATCAACCCCTTTAAGTTATTTTGTTAGCGTATATGAATCCTTTATTATAATCTTCTTCATTGAATATGATTAAAAACAGAAAAATAGTTCAGCAGGGCTGCTTATAAAATGGAAAATTTACATATATACCACACAATTCTTATGTCTTTGCTGAATTCAAAACCAAAAATTTGATATTTGCACTTACAACATTTTGGTGTCATAAATCTATTCATTAAAAGATGTTTTTCACTTTTGAAAAGATGATGATGATGTCAAGAACTTTAGTGATATATAGGGGTGTAAACGAGCCGAGCTTTAGCGAGCCNTAAGCATCTCAATGATTTAATGAACTCCAAATTGGGCAATTTACTTTTTGGAATCATCTCATTGAGTGCTCCCCTTCAACTATGATCTTATAAAATTTGGAGGGCATCTGACCTCTTAAATGGCCTCAAATTTTCTACAATTTTGTTAAGAGTTATTGATCTATGCCCATTTCAAATCGAGTCTAAGAGTCATTGCTAACATTGATCCACTTTATCAAGTCATGTTATCATTATTACACATTTATCAATAATACTGTTCAAATGATCCTTAAATCAACCCCTTTAAGTTATTTTGTTAGCGTATATGAATCCTTTATTATAATTTTCTTCATTGAATATGATTAAAAACAGAAAATAATTCAGCAGAGCTGCTTATAAAATGGAAAATTTACATATATACCACACAATTCTTATGTCTTTGCTGAATCCAACACCAAAAATTTGATATTTGCACTTACAACATCTTGGTGTCATAAATCTATTCATTAAAAGATGTTTTTCACTTTTGAAAAGATGATGATGATGTCAAGAATTTTAGTGATATATAGGGGTGTAAACGAGCCGAGCTTTAGCGAGCTCAAACTTTGTTCGTGTTCAGCTCGTTAAAAAATACAATTGTTCGTGTTTGATTGTTTATATATTGAGCTCAAAAAATTTATTCTTGTTTGGCTTGTTCGCTTAATGAGCCGAACACAAGCTGTTCATGAACAACAATTCCTTTTGATAACCTTGGTCACGTAATCTTACGATGTTAGATGTAAGTGCCAAATTTAAATCTTATTGTTTAAATTACGATATTCATTTAAATGTAATTTAGAATATACTTACTTTATTTTTTAATTAATAATTCTAAATGATTATAAATCTTTGTAGCCTTGTAGCCAATTAAATTATTTAAAATAAATACTCATTAATTATTTCGAGTCAAAACGAGCCAAACACGAACGAACAATACATTTTTTATGTTCGACTCGTTTACATATCGACCAAAAATAAAAATAAAAATAAAAATTATTCGTATTCGGCTTATTTGCTCAGCAGACAAATCAAACACGAGTTACTTAATAAGCCGAGCACGAGCTATTCGCGAACTAGTGATATATATGTAAATACGAATGTTCACTTTATAAATTTTGATCTCAAAAATGAAAAATATTTATTTTTTGAAGTTTCTGACAAATTAAAATGAATAGGAGAGAAAATAAATGACAAGCTACTTGAACAAAATGGCATCTCAAATATAAACCAATCCCTAAAAGGTAAGAAATCATAAAAATACATTGGAAAAATTACAAATCTAACATCTGCNTTGATAACCTTGGTCACGTAATCTTACGATGTTAGATGTAAGTGCCAAATTTAAATCTTATTGTTTAAATTATGATATTCATTTAAATGTAATTTAGAATATATTTACTTTATTTTTTAATTAATAATTCTAATTGATTATAAATTTTGTAGCCTTGTAGCCAATTAAATTATTTAAAATAAATACTCATTAATTATTTCGAGTCAAAACGAGCCAAACACGAACGAACAATACATTTTTTATGTTCGACTCGTTTACATATCGACCAAAAATAAAAATAAAAATAAAAATTATTCGTATTCGGCTTATTTGCTCAGCAGACAAATCAAACACGAGTTACTTAATAAGCCGAGCACGAGCTATTCGCGAACTAGTGATATATATGTAAATACGAATGTTCACTTTATAAATTTTGATCTCAAAAATGAAAAATATTTATTTTTTGAAGTTTCTGACAAATTAAAATGAATAGGAGAGAAAATAAATGACATGCTACTTGAACAAAATGGCATCTCAAATATAAACCAATCCCTAAAAGGTAAGAAATCATAAAAATACATTGGAAAAATTACAAATCTAACATCTGCAAATTACCTATATATCTCATACCTCTTATTATTTACAAATCTAACATCTGCAAATTTATATCTAGGTTTATAATGATTTTATATCATAAATCAATGCATGAAACAAGTATATTTTACTTTTAAAACTTAGGCAGTGGTGATATTTTTGATGTTTTAATAAAAATTTGGGTACTATACTAGTAAATATG
>JXCR01146743.1:9868-31018 GCA_002079205.1 Phalaenopsis hybrid cultivar | reverse complement strand
TTTGTGATGCGTCTTAACCTATGTTCAATTATTCTCTCCCATAACTTTAAAGTATGACACATCAACTTAATTCCTCTATAATTTGTACACTCTTATGCATCCCTTTTATTCTTAAAAATGGGTACCAAAATACTCTTCCTCCACTCCTCAGGCATCTTTAGTTTTTTAAAATAATATTAAAGAGTTAGTAAGCCAAGAAACTCCCAAATCTCCCAAATATTTCCGCACTTCAATAGGGATATCATCAGGTCCTACAGACTTTCCACCCTTGGTTTTCTTTAAAGCATCCTCAACTTTTTTTTTTACTAATGCGACTGTAAAAATGAAACGTTTTATTATTATTCACGATATTAAGATTACTAAAGTCGATTGTATTTTCAGAAACTTCATTAAAAGGTTTATCAAAGTAACTCACCCACCTATGTTGAATATCATTTTCTAAGAAAAGTACTTTTGATTTTCAACTTCAATATACTTTACTTTTTTCTTTTCTCATTTTCATCTTTAATACACTTTACTCGAGTTAAATCTTTACTTTTCTTTTCTCTTTGTTTGATATATATTTTTCACCCTCCTTAGTATCTAATATATTATAAAGATCATTAAAAGCAGAATTTTTAACGTCACATATTGTTCTTTTAAACTCCCTGGGGGCTGTTGATATTTTTCTCAGTTCTCGAAGCTTTTACATTTAAACTAATTTTGATAACATAACTTCTTATATTTTATCTTTTCTTGCACATTATTATTCTACCACCAACTATTTTGATTTATAAAGACTTTTTCTTTTGATTCTCCTAGCACATCTTTTGCTACTTGTTTAATAGTGTTTGTTACTTTATCCCACATAATATTTGCTTCATAATTTTCCAAATTTTAAAATCTTTAATTTTACTCATAAAAATAATTTTATTTGTGTCTTTTAAGTTTCTCCATCTACTTATACAATGATGAGTTATAGTATTATTTATTTTACAACTCTTAATCTTAAAATCTAGATATAATAAACGATGTTAGGTTCTTAAATTTTTACTTGGAATGAGCTTACAAACTTTACAATCGCGACAATATTTTCTTCTCGTAAGACAATACTCAATTTATGTTTTATTAGATCAACTCTTATAAGTAATAAGATGATCATCTCTTTTCTTGAATAAAGTATTAGTAATAACAAAATCATACGCGAAAGCAAAATCTAAAATAGCTCTACCTTCTTCGTTAGTTACTCCAAAATCGTAGCCACAATGAGTATTTCTGAAGTCTTCTACCACTCTACCGACATGTCCATTTAATTCTCCTCCAATAAAAATTTTTTCTTCAAGATTTATCATTTGCATCAAGTCTTCCAAGTCATTCCAAAATTTATCTTTAGACCCTGTATCTAAACCTACTTGAGGAACACAAGCACTTATAATATTAAAAATCTTAGTATCAATAATAATTTTAAGAGTTATAATTCTCAAACTCTATACTTGAGGAGCATAAACACTTATAATATTAAAACTCTTAGTATCAATGATAATCTTAAGGGCTATAATTCTATCACCAACTCTATCAATTTTTACAACATTATCTTTTAAACTCTTATCTATAATTACACCTACACCATTTCTAGTGCTACTCTTACCAGAATACCAAAGTTTAAAACCTAAATTATCAATCTCCTTAGTCATTTCTAGTGCGACTCTTACCAGAATACCAAAGTTGAAAACCTAAATTATCAATCTCCTTAGTCTTTTCTCTAACCCATTTAGTTTCTTGAACACATAAGATATTAATTTTTCTATGAATCATAATATCAACTAATTCCATTAATTTACCATTGAGAGTACCTATATTCCAAGATCCTATCCTAATTTTAGTTTCATTAGTTTCATAAACTAACTTATTTACCTGCATTCGCCCGTAATGTGGGAACCCTTACTTATTTAACACTACACCGGGACGCCGGTGTAGCGAACCTTGCACACTTTTTACTGTATTCAGGCTATACAGTGCGTCGGTTCCAGGGGACGCCCTAACTCTTACACAATGATAAAAAAGATTCATGTCATAATTTTTTTTCGAGAAGTTTAACGCTGGCTGTCGACTACCTAACGCAACCCTCCACTTTTCACGTCCGGGCTTGAGACCGGCAACGGCTGAATGGTATTGGAATGAATTCTTAAAATTCTGTATCCTCTATTCTTTTTCATTTCTGGTTTTAAAATGAATGTCATTAAGATGCGTACATGAATCTTTCACTTTCATTTACAACAATGTTTAAAATGTGCGCACAATCTCTCATATGAGGATATTAACCATTCATTACGCTACCTCTAGAATCATTTATTCTTTTTGCTAAATAGCCAAATGCAACTTCATTAGAGCTTTTGCCTCAGTGAGGGCAGTGGTAAAAATCTTCTCCAAGTTCCATTCAAGCAAGTTTTTTGCAATTCCCATCCCCACAACTAGGATAAAAGTTTAAGATCTATATGCTCAGACCTCATTTTAGGTTTAAATTCTGGAAAAATGTACAATGGCTTCACTTTGATATCATTGGAAGAGACAAGATTGCAATTGGAAGTGTTAATCCTGATTAATAGAGTTGATATTCCTTCTACATTTGATATGTTGATAAAGAAGTTCTATATCATCTTTCTTACCAATCCAAACACATTTGACCATCTTCTTAATCCATTTGATTTCCTTGGATTTAGCACTAATTGGCTTATTTTGATTTTGGATAACATTAATAATGAGGTCTTTATCGGTGGGATTGTTTTCCAAGTTTGAAGATATCTAGTTCCTGTTGCTCGAAGGATGAGATGGATTTAGCACTGAAAGAGGGGCTATTCCTTTTAGAACTTTTAAAGGCAAGCTTGACATCACTGAGTTTATTACAAAATAACAAAATCAGGGTCCCCTTGAGCAGGTTTGTCATTGAGTTTATTACAAATAACAAAAACAGGCCCCCCTTGAGCACNAAAGAGATAGACCATATTAGCAAAATGACTTGCAATTTGAATAATGCTGGAAATAAAAATGAACATCATCAGTGACCTTTAAAAGATTATGATAATCCTACAGCAGATGAGATTCATTTAAGTATATAAAATTGACGCTACTGCTAGTGGATCATTAATGTCAAATCCATTCAATGAATCATATTCTTTAATTGAAGAGATGGCTACTAATAATTTTCAATGGCCCTCTGAAAGGGTAAATCTAAAAAGAGTAGCCAGTATTCATGATTTTTATGCAATATCTATGTTAGCTGCACAAATAGCTGCTATATCGAAGAAGATAGATCAATATGTAATGAATTATTCTCAGACATCACTTGTGCTTGAGCAAAATTCATTGGGAAAAATGATAGAATCGAAATCTTCTTATGAGACCTTAAATGCAATAAACAAGCGTTTTAATAATCCTTATGCTAATTATTATAATCCCGGTTGAAAGAATCATCCAAATTTTAGTTAAAGTAATAATAATTCTAATGCTGCAAATCTGCAATGGGGAAACAACACTACAAACCCATTGAGAAACTTCAACAATCAAGGAAATCCAACTTATAAATCTTATTACCATCCAGGTCTTAATAATTTGTAGAGTAAGGAGAAAAAGTTGTCAATGCAAGAATTGATATTGCAAATCGGGAGTCAGCTACAAAGTCAATGAGCGTCAATTAGAAACATGGAAAATCAATTGGGATGTATTGCTACTGCACTTAGCAATAGAGCTCCAGGAATAAATCCAAATGATCAAAACAAAGAGAAAATTAAGGTTGTTCAACTTAGAAGTGGAAAAGAATTAGAAAATACAGTTCAAAAAGAAGTATAAGTTGAAATTGAAAAAGATGAGGTGGAAAATGAAAAATCCAATGAAAGTTTTTATTTTGAGTCAAAATGTCATATTAAACTAATGAAAATTACTATAGAAAGACTACCACCTCCATTTCCTTAAAGATTGAAGCAGAAAAATAGAGATAACCAATTTTCAAAATTTTTAGAAATATTGAGGAAATTAACGATAAAGATTCCATTTATTGAAGCTTTGGAACAAATGTCAAGCTATGTGAAGTTCATGAAAGATGTACTTAATAAGAAAAGGAAGTTTGTAGATAACTAGACTGTTGCACTCAATGAAGAGTGTAGCACTATAATTTTGAAAAAACTTTCTGAAAAACTTAAAGATCCTAGAATTTCTACAATTCCTTGTGTTATTGATGAAAGATTTTTTAGAAAAGCTTTTTGTGATTTAGGAGCCAGCATTAATCTTATGCCGTTATGAGTTATAGAATAAATTTTGGTAAAGTTGACAAATTTATCTTCCATGTGGACTTTATTATATTAGATATGGAGGAAGATAAAGAAATTTCTATCATTTTAGGAAGATCATTCCTGACCATTGCAAGAGCTTTAATAGATGGCAGAAAGGAGAACTAACTATGAGAGTTAGTGATCAAGAGGTTACATTTAATATTGCAAAATTAATGATATACCATGCAAAAGAGCAAGAGAATGAATGCTTCAGAATGGATATTAATGAATATCTAAGCAATGAATATTTCAAAAATACATTTGAAAGAGAATTTGAAAAGGAATATGTGGAATATCAACATGATGATAAAATTCAAGATGAATCTACGAAAGTGAGTAAAGAAGAAATGGATTATGTTCAAAAAAAATTTGAAATGTTTGATCCTACAGAAAGCAATAAGAATCTAATTTCATCTAGTAAGAAACCCCCTGAACTAGAACTAAAAACACTTCATACACATTTGAAGTATTCATTCTTACGAGATTTATCTACATTATCTGTTATAGTATCCTCAAAATTAACTCATGATCAAGAACAACAGTTGTTGGAAACTTTGAGAAAATATAAAAAATCCTTTGGTTGGACATTAGCTGATATAAAGAAATCGGTCCTTCAATTTGTATGCATAGAAATTTTTTGGAAGATCAATATGAACCAAGAGTTGATTCTCAAAGGAGATTAAATCATATGATGAAATAAGTTGTTAAGAAAGAAATTTTAAAATGATTAGATGATGGAATAATATATCATATTTTAGACAGTACTTGAGTAAGTCCAATTCACTATGTTCCAAATAAAAGAGGTGTGGTTGTGGTGTCAAATGAGAATAATGAATTAATACCAACAAGAAAAATCACTGGATGGCGAATATGCATAGACTATAGAAAGATAAATTCTACCATCAAGAAGGATCATTTTCCTTGACCCTTTTTGTACTAGATGTTGGATAGGCTGGGTGGGCACAGATATTTTTATTTTCTAGATGGATATATCGATTATCATCAAATACCTATAGCTCCGGAGGATCAGGCTAAAAAAATATTTATTAGTCCTTAAGGAACTTTTGCTTTTCGATGAATGCCCTTTGGATTATATAATGCACCTGTGACATTTCAAAGATGTATGATGTCAATTTTCAATAATTTACTTGAAAAAGGGATTAAAGTCGTTATGAACGATTTTTCTGTGTTTGGAACTTCATTTTAAATATGTCTGAATTATTTAGAGAAAGTTCTTAAATGATGTGAAAAGAGAAATCTCGTATTGGACTAGAAAAAATGTCAATTTATGATTGCAGAAGAATTTGTGCTTGGGCATAAAATTTTAGAAAATGGCATGGAAGTAGATCCAGCAAAAATTCAGGTTATATCAAACTTACCTCCTTTTACTAATGTAAGAGGACTTAGGAGCTTTTTAAAACATGCTAGATTTTACATGCGATATATTAAAGATTTTTCAATATTTTCTAAGCCATTATGCCAACTTCTATAAAAAGATTGAAAATTTGATTTCAACCAAGATTGCCTTAAATCCTTTGAAACTTTAAAAGAAAAATTTATCACTGCTCCTATAATTGTTTCACTTGACTGGGAGAAACCCTTTGAATTAATGTGTAATGCTAGTGATTATGCAATTGGAGTTGTATTAAAGTAAGACTCTTAATGATGCTAACATTAACTATACCACCACTGAAAGAGAGTTATTATTCATTGTGTATGCTTTTGATAAGTTTAGATCATATCTAATTGGAGCTAAATGGGTTGTGCATACTGATACACAGATAACCNCTTGAGCACATTTGCTCTAACCGTTGAACATAATATCAAGGAAATTGTTTGAATGCCTAAAAATTTTTTGTAATAGGAGGCATAAGGCCTGTAATCACGGGTAAAGGTTGAGTGATTAGAGGATAAAGGCGTGCAAACCTTGTAGTATGTGAGAGTGAAATAGTTTAACTAGGCCATATTGTAAAACAATCTGTCTTGCAAGCAAGTTTGAAGATATTGTAAACCTTGTAACTGCCTACTACCATCGACCACTGCCTGTTAACCACCATTGACCAGAGCATGTTGGCATTACCCATTGTTGCCAACCACCGGTCGCTGGCCGCAGGCAAACATTGCTTGCTGTTGTTCTATTTCAAATAAGATTGTTATGTCTAACACTCATATTGAATATTCAATGAATAACCACTGGTCTTCATAACCGACGACCACCATCGACCGTCACAACTTATCATCGTCGATCACTAACTGCCGTTGTTTACGACCATCATAGTCAGACTGCGACTGTTGTTTTTAACGTTTGCATTTTCTTTACCCCGTATAAAGTTAAGTGTTATTTATGGTATAAAATTGTAACCCCGTTCTCCCTGTTCTAAGAGAAGAGATTCAACCACTGATTACAACATTTATGGCTAACTACTGTCTTTATAGGAACCAACTACGACCTTTGTGGGTCGACTACTGCTAATATAACTTTCAACTATGATCTCTGTGGTCAACTGTTGTTATTACAGTCACCGATTACAACCTTCATAACCAACTACAATCTTTATAGCAACCAATTATGATATTTGTGTTCGATTACTATTAATATAATTTCTAACTAAGACCTTTGTGATAAACTATTACTATTACAACTTTTAATTACTACTTATGTGGTCAATTGCCACTATTGTAGCCACCAATTATAGTCTTCATGCCAACTAATGTTTTTATAATAACAAATTACAACATTTGTGGCTAACTACTGGTACTTATGACCTTTGTGGACATCTACTAATGTTATAACTTTCAATTATGACCTATGTGAAGTTAAACTTGGCGATAATCACAAACATCTGTGGTTACTGACCATTGCCAACCATTGTCAACCATGGTAGGTCGTCACTGCCTGCGCCAACGACCATCGATCGTCTGCGACCCCTATTTGCAATCGTTGTAGTCCAATTATCATCTTTATGAAAATCAACCACGACCTTTGTGACCAACTACTATTGTTGCAGTTTCCAACAATGACATTTATGACAAACAAATGCTACTGCAATCATTGAATATTTTTTTTTTCGCCAACTACTGTTTTTTGTAACAAATATGATCTTTGTTGTTAAATTTATTGCTGTTACGAGAATCACATTTGTTGTAATTTAATTATGATTGTTATAACTAAACCATTATTGTACATCTATGATTATCAACATTGTAACACTGACTTCTCTAATTCAGGAGAAGAGTATACATTTGTGTTCAACTGTCACTATTGTAACCACCAACTATAGCCTTTATGATCAATTATTGTCTATATAATAACCAACTATGAACTTTGTGACTGATTATTATTGGTATAACTTCTAACTATGTTATTTATGACTAACTATTATTATTATAGTTTTCAATTATGACCTTTATGACCAACTATTGCTATTGCAGCCTGACTCGACAATAACCACTGGCCTATCTGCAACTATTGTAGTCTATTTCTTACCTTTGTAACAACCAATTACAATATTTGTGACCAACTATTATTTTTGCAACTTTCAATTATGACGTATGGGATGAATCAATATTATTGCAATCCTCGATTACTATATTTATGACTAACTACTGTCTTTATAACAACCAACTACTGCTTTTATGGCTAATTATTGCTATTACAGCCAAAAACCCCATTTTTGTAACTCAGTTATTACTATTATAACTAAACTACTATTGTATATCTGTGATTATCAACTTTATAATTTTATCTTCTATGTACGTACAATTACATAGTGAATTAATTTACCTATAAAAATATTGTTTTCTTCTCGTAAACACCTTTTCTTAAAAAAATTTGTGTTAAATCTTGGTGCAACGCTAATAAATTAAAATACTACTCTATCGTTGGGAGTTTTTCGGCATACAACAGTTTAAAAAATATGATCATACATCAATTCAAGGGTCGAATTTTGACCGGGGATTGAACTAAGGGTTGATCTGAATGATATAATCAATATTAAATTTGTTTAAATATGATTCAAAATGATATACTCGAGAGAAATATATTATGAAAAATAAGTCATAAAAATATTAATTTTTAAATGAGCATTTGAACAGCTCATTAAAAAGCTTGATTAATATTTGACATAGAACTCGTTAAGAAATTTGATTAATCGTTAATTTTATACTAGTATTTGTTTGTTATAAATATCATAAAAATATAAATAAGTATATATATATATATATATATGATTCCCGCAGCCCAATTTTCGTTTCTCAAGCCAACCCAATTCTTCATTCTGGTAGCTATTTATATATTTTATTTAATCGCACATCTTAGGAGAAAATTAATATTATAAATTTAAAATAGAAAAGAAAGAGTCTTAGAATACTTATAAACACATGTTGTTTATTTCATTATTCGTACCTTTAGAATTTTTTTTCATTACATATGGAATTTTTGAAAAGCTTTAAAAATTTAAATATTTTATTATGAGCTCAATGATTTTTATTTAAATCAATAATTTCAACATGAAAGTCAAATCGGTCGGTTTTATAAAATCTGGATCAGGCTCAATTGGTTCCCACCAGGTAATCGGTTTTTCGAGGCGGTCCGGTTTTTCTAGTCTAATCAAACCGGCCATAGAATCAACTGAACTGATTGAACTAACTATAATGTAACTTTATTCTTGGAAATAAACTTCTTGCAATGGAGATAGGCAAATTCACATTAATTCCACTGGGGTTTGCCTTTCTTAGAATCAAGAGGGGGTCTGATCGTGCCATCGGTGGGGAGCTTCAGGTCCGTTGCAAAATTCGTTTAAAAAAATTTGGGTTTGCTATGTTCTCCACAATTAGTTTGTCTAGCATGGCCAACGCTTCTACTTCTGAAAGGCCTTAGATCTTGTTAATGATAATTATATGCTGGGTTTAAAGGTAATTGTTTGAGTCCTATGCAAAAGTATCACAAATAGAGCAAATATTCCATTCATAAATCACTCTCTCATAAACAAAGCAAATATTCCTCTGAGATGTCACTTTCTAAAAGATTTCCTCACCATTGATAACCACAGAAATATTTTCAGGGAAGCTGGAATTAAGTGCTGATTGGACACTGATACAAGCAAAGGTAAGTTTTAATTTGGAAGTCTTGAGAGAGTCAGTCATACTGACAATTTTTGAGATTCCACTTTCGTTCCAATAACATAAGGGTAAGATTTGCTCATGCAAGCACAAACTTCTATACTTTGGCATCCAAAATTTACCGAATCTGAAAATTTTGCATAAATGGTTTTTTACAGAATAGTTTGTATCTTATTGGAAGTGTAAGGATTGCGTTTTGTTATGTGCTTACTTGTGCATCAAATAATTGATGATCAATGTAATGGGTTTGGGCTTGTGGGAACACCAAGCCAAATTGTTGAAAGATATTGTAATTAGTGAGGAAGAATTGATCGGCAGTGCACCAGGTGTAGGTGAGTTAGTGGCGACTATGCTCAAGTCCCCTCTTGACCAGTGTTCGAATCCTCGATCAAACGGGATTTGAATTTGCACATGGGATTGGTTGGGGGGTCCGCCCTTTGGCCAATCCATAAAAAAAAAAAAAAATCGGCAAGGAATTTTAAATTTGAGTTGCAAGGGAAGATATGAAAGATGGGGAATCTGTTGGTTAATCTTTTTTCACTTTTTTTGAACATGGGTTGGATCCCATCACCTTATTGCGCTTGATCGGAGTTGTTTGTGATTTTCTAAGGCGAACGGAGTACGGAAATTGCATGACTGAATCTACAATTCTCTTATGTGATTTATGAGCAACAAAATCTGGCGGCAATGCCTATAGTCTTTGTCCAACATAACTGCCATTTTTAAGTAGCATCCATTGAATTTTATCACTTACTGCTTGCTTTTTAGTTTCATTTCCGTTTTTAGGTTGAAAAACTAGGGTGAACTTAATGGTTTTATTTTGGGACCTTTACATACCTACCACCCAATTCCTATGTATGTAATACATATGTAACACATGAACTTTGTTTTTTACATTTCTACCGCCACATAAATCTTTCATATCACATAAAAAATACATTTTTTTCAAACAGGTAAGT
This sequence comes from Phalaenopsis hybrid cultivar, assembly GCA_002079205.1. Taxonomy (NCBI): domain Eukaryota; kingdom Viridiplantae; phylum Streptophyta; class Magnoliopsida; order Asparagales; family Orchidaceae; genus Phalaenopsis; species Phalaenopsis hybrid cultivar. The sequence continues at coordinate 20,634 of JXCR01146743.1, read as the reverse complement.
TGACATGCTTGTAAAAATTGAAGTTTTGGTGTTAAATATGTAAATGCATGAAAATTGAGTGTTACATATGTAAATCTTCCTTTTATTTTCACAATTTTATATTTTCTGGTAGGATCCTGCCGATAAGAGGAACATCATTTGCGACGATAAGCTTAGAGAACTGTTCCAAGTCGGCTCATTTAATGGTTTCACGGTTACAAAGTTGCTGGCAGCTCATTTTGTGAAGACAAAATAGTTATTTACTGACAGATCTGCCATTATTTTGAAGGGCGATTGTGCAATTTTGTTTGCTCCTGTGGCTTCAGCTTCTTCTTTTGTAGACAAAGAGGCATTAGCCGTTTTCATCTTAATTTGTTATGAGAGAATGAGAATGAAATTTCACTTTTAATTTAACTTGAGTTAGGTGCTACTATATATATATATATATTAACATCTTTACTGTTGCAAGTGTATTTCTTCTCCAATTTATGGAATTTATAGGGTCTCATCAGAATTTTCATTTGGAGATGCCATCTCATGCAAGTATTCTGAAGCTGTTTTTGAGCCAGACTCTTGCTATGTGGGTAAATTGTACTGAATTCCTTAAAAAAGGGAAATTTTACATATCTAACAGTGATTCTTATGTCTTTACATATCTAACACCAAAATTTCTATTTTTGCATATTATCACTCTCAAAGTCATGCTTAAGTGAGGGTGAGGTTGTTCAAAGAGATTTACATGCATACCATTCAATTCTCATGCATTTTCCAATCTAACATATCAAAGTTTGTTTTTTTATATTTCTACTAGCCAAAATTTACGTATAACATAAACAATATCACTATTTGAAAGTAAATCGGCATTTAGGTAAAAATTGCATTTTGGATGTTAGACATGTAAATACATAAGAAATGGGTGGTATGTATGCAAGTCTTCCCTAATTTATCCCGTCAAGAGAATGGGATAGTCTTGGTTTGATGTTCATGATAAGGTCTTGATAAGCCCCCTTAAATAAATCTGCCTAAGAAATAATTTGCAGTTTATTTAATTATGAAGCGTAACAGTGGTAAAATAATCCCCTAATGGAGAATTTTGATATGATTAGCATAAATTTCGAAGCAATTAAATTTGTTGAAGTATAGATGAGCGAGGAGACTACTCGGATTGGGAAAAAATATTGCGGCTGGAGTCTGGAAGCAGGTTGCGTCCAGAAAATAGAAGTAATACATCAGGGCGGAGCGGGAGCTCTGACCTTCGCTGTATCACGTCAATTGTTCGGACGTAGCTAATGTCCGGATGCAGCTCACGTCCGAACTCTGTAATATTTTTTCTCGGATTTGACATGCAGAGCACGTATACAATGTTTTTTCAGCCAAAATGAGCATTCATACCATATAACTTGTAATTTAAAGTTTTTTGGCTATGTCTGAGTATTCATCCATTTTATTCACGTTTAAAGTATGATTCTGGAGTTAAATTCGATAAGAAATTGCGATAGAGTTTATGTGATTTTGGTGTCTATAGTTTATGTGGTGCATGCAATAGAGGAGGGTAGTCTTATGTCAAAGACTTATGGATGGAAGATGACAAATGGTTATATTTTCTAGTGTAATTAATATGATGTGATGTATACTGCCATCTAATCACAAAAAAATCACAAATAATTAGTTTCCAATAAATAAAAATAAGTTCAAAATTTTTTTCTTATATGTTTAATAGAATTGAAGTTTTGATAATGGTCATAGATATTGAACAATTTTAGTAGTGATATGCCATCAGCAAAGTCCTATCATCTGATTTGAATCTAGAAACATATCATGAATATTGGGTAATTTTTTGAGCTAGTAAGGTTCAAACTATTAATTAAAAGTTTTCTAGAATTTTAATTTCCGTAAACTTAGGGTTTAGGGGCTTGACGAGACGGATCCAAAGGTACCAAAAATTGATCAGATCCAAGTCAAGATCAAGTCGTTAAACCTCTTTTTATAAGCTTTTGTTGTTTAATTGGAAAATCAAATAGATTGTCAATTTGACATATTTACAGTCAAATCAAGCGTTTCGACGAGACGAACACAGCGAGCCTAAGATCACTAGACATCATTAAGTCACTTATATGTTCATCGAACACCGTCAATCGTGAAATTCTCTACAGGTCATTCGATGGAGTGACTCAAATTCCTTTATTATTTGCAACCTGAACTCTATAAATAAATCCCACACGGAGCTAAAAAAAGATTGAAGCTTGGAGGAACTGGAGTCCGACATCATTTCTGCACTGTAGATTCGCCGAATACCTCTCAAACAACCATCGCCAGTCGTTGCCTCTGACGAACTCTAGTCTCCGCAACCAATCGATCTTTCTAATATATAAAAGATTAAGTTATTAGATCTCCTTTAAGCATGTTATCTAATATCAATCTTGCTAATATAACACTTTCTAATATACAATCATTAGATTTAATACTTTTCATAAAAGTTTACAATCTTACTTGAAGAGACTTGAGTGGAAATAAGCAATATAACCTTGACATCAAAGAAAATATTAGAAACATTTAGAATAATATCTTCCCATTACATATTCTAGCCATGTGTTGTAAATGATTGAGATATCATAGTGTGATTATCATGTTGGGCAAATATAGTGACTTGAAGATGGATAGGTACAAGAGTTTTATCATTTGGGCTGGAAATGAATCAAATCAAGTGGGGTAGGATCGTTTTGAAGCTTGAGTTTACTTATAAAATTCGAGCTCGAGCTCCTATACTTTTGTCCAAGCTTTAGTTTGTTTATAAAATTTAAGCTCGAGCTCTTAAATTGAGTTTTCATGTTTATGTTCAAGCTTGGTTCATTTATCATTTTGAATATTTGAGCTTTGTTCATGTTCATTTTATATAATGATAACCAAACTATTATTGAACATATGAATCAATATTATTATCAAACTACTTGATTTCTACTTGAATGATTAACGTTATCAAGCTATTTATTTTCCAACTAAATTAGTCTTAGGGTCTGTTTGGGGCAGCTGCAGCTTATTGAATAATCTGATGATAAGCTATGTGCAATGACTATTACAAATTTTTAATTTTTTTTAGAAAAGTCATACCGCTGCCTGAAAGTTGTCACCACACCTAGATTGGTGCGGTGTGAAAACATTATTTTTGGCGTTTTGAAAACGCAGTTTACCCAAGCAAACCAGATGCGCTTTCAAAATGTCACCGCACCAAATAACTAGCCCCAAACAGACCCTTAGTGAGCAAACTAATGAGTAGCATGATTAAGCTACTTATTTTCTAATCAAATAGTTTTATCGAGCTTATATAACAATTGTTTGTTGAACTTAAATTAAAAGGCAAATGTTTAATTGAATGATCAACTAAATTAATAATTAGAATGCGTGTATAAATGCACATAATAAACACAAAACTAAATAAGTTTTATCTTGTTGTATGTATTATTAATTAAAATTTTAATTTAATTTAACATAAATGGGTTTTAAATCAAACTTTGAATTAGTTTACTCCTATGTTTTAAATTAAGTTTCAACTAATCTTGCTCACAAGTATTAAATCGAGCTTATTTGTTAGCTTGTTCATTAGCTTTAAATGAAACTATTCATGGAGCTTATTAACAAGCCTATTTGCAGGCTTTAAATGATATAACTTGTGAACATAAATCAATTTAACAATGAGTTGTCCAACGTTGTTCATTTATTAATCAAATATTTATAAAATTGTTCAGACTTGTTCAATGATTTAAACAAATGAACATAAACGACACTTTTCAAGCCAAGCTACGAGTAGCTTATCGATTAGTTAATCAACTGAACATAAACGAGCACTTATCGAAAACTCAGCTTATTTTACAGCATTATTTATTACAATTGAAAAGAATATATAATATAGTTGAACAAGCTAATACAAAGGAATTCAGAGAGCAATNACAAGCTAATGCAAAGAAATTCAGAGAGCAACTTACCATCAAGATAATACAATGACAAATGTCACTATAATTAGAGAAAACATTAATATAATATTGTGCATTAATTATATGAGGTACCTCTTATGGTAGTGCTTAGAGATGCCTTAAGGCTTCGTGTTGTCATTAAGAGACAATTAATTATTTACTTAATTAATGATGGTGATGATATGTGTTGACTTGGTCATAAGGATGGAAATTATTGTCATCCTACTTATTAAGTGTGTATATGAAAGTATGTCGGCACAAGTCTCAAAGTAGATGAACGACTCAGGAAATGGATGCAGACGATCAAACATAGCCTTCGATGATCGTTTTGCATGAATGCCAACGGGAAAAGTCATTGTTCAAACGAACGATAGAATACGCCAAGAGAAGCTCACACATGGCGGTAGTTAGCCTTCAGAATGAATGACGAGGAGCACTCTTTCAGCTAGATATCGATCGAAAGATGACGGAGCCAACACATCCCTCAGAGAAGAAGAGGTTACGCGGAAGACAACCAATTATTTTAACAAATACATACGCAAAGAGAAGTTTGCCCCAGGGGAGCTGGTGCTGAAGAAGGCTGACTTCGCGGCTAGGGAGCAAGCTATTGGGAAGCTAGCTCAAACCTGAAATGACCCCAACATCATCCACCGAAGGGCTGGAACCGTAGCATACAAACCTTGGGTGTGTTTTCCAGACACCTTGCTGTTCAACATTAAGCAAGGTGGGAACTAACCTTGCTAGAGCATGTATTGTCCACAATGATGAATATTAGCATTGGTAGGCAAAGCTTTAAACTTTTTTATTCACCAAACTCCCATTCGTAATTAATTTTCAGGTCTTAACATAATTAGGCAGAGCTTCCTCATTAATTTTGACCAGAAATATGGAGACTCCATTAGATGATCATGCTAGGTCATCTTTGATCATATAATAAATTTTTTATGACATTTTAGGGTTACAATAACTCATATTACATTAGGCAAATCAAATGTATATTCGAGAATGTGAATCACACTACGCCACTATGCACATAGCATCATGTGATACACGCCTTCGTCGGTGTGCCCAGACGGCAGACGTAATATGCACGCCTTCGTCGGTATGCCAAGACGACAGACGAAATATTTTCTCTCATAACTCATGTGAATGGAGAGAAAATTTACACAATTATCTGTTGCCATTAATTCTTCCAAGCAACTGCATGTAAATTTCTCAGATTCCTCGCCTCAAAAAGAGAAAAAGAAAGGTTGTAAATTAGTGAGATATTCTTCAATTGACTATTTAAGTTGCGACGAATTATATGCGGAATCTAGCATGAAAATTCAGCCCGTCTCTTTCTCCTTTCATTTCGACGCATTGTGATGCCCCAAATGACAGATAGATGTGATTTGTATATATATATATATATATTTCTGCCTTATCCTAACGCTAGGTAGGCGCCAATTGTATTTACATATCTACCACCCAGGTTTCATTTTTTTTACATAAATGCCACCTGACGTTTATAATTACATCCATAACATCTGAAAACATTGCTATTTACAAAAATCTAATATTTAGGTGATATTCAATTGATAAAAATGAAAAATATGAGTTGAGGTTTTATTTTAATTTTTGGTGTGATATGAAAATTAGGTGATGTTAATGTAAATATTATAGTAATTGGGAGGTATAAATGTAATTTTATATTCATAAAGTGACCTGATCAGCACGGCCCATGTGATGTGGGACAGTGCGAAGAATGCAACATTTTGGAATCTGATGGGGAGAAAACTTTAGGACTTGTGCAATATTCCTCACGAAGAAAGTAGAGGCAGATTCTTTTCTTTGATGATTTTAGGATTATTTATGGAGGCTATGTTGAGCTTTTAATAAAAATCCTGAATTTAAGATATATTTATGATTAGATTTGTACAAATATCTATACAAAATTTAGAACTATTTCAATCATAAATATATATAATATCAAAAATAAAATTTAATCATTCATAAAAAAAAGAATTTTTACATATATAGTACTCAAAACATTTCTATTTATATTTTTAACACCTAAATTCCTTATATTTATAAGAATGACAAATGGCTGGAGCTCACGAAGGAAAAGAGAAATTTCATCTCCTATATTTTCTATTTGATGATGATCATCACTCTGCTCTGAAGCTCATAAAAAACTATAAAATGAGGAACAATATTTTAGATCATGCGGGATTTCAAGTTGTCATTTTTGTTGTTTGACGTAGGACTACTCCTGCTGCCAAGCAGCCCCACGAAGGTAAAATTGTAATTTAAAATTCTAATATAAATATATAAATTGTAAAGTAAAATTTATAATATTGAAGAATTTTGGGTGCTATGTAGCTAAATTCCCCCCAAAAACAAAATTAGGTGCATGGCAAATGAAAGAGATAATTCTTGAAAAAAAAAAAGGAAAAAGGAAAAAGGAGGGAATGAGATGACTTGACATTTTTATTTAAATATTTATTTTTGGCTCAAAGGAATCCCACGCATGACCCATCTTCCCTTTCACTTGGTAGATTCTGCGAAATGTGCGATATTTTTCGTGCAACGAGAGATATTGTGAATCCTGCTGGCTGTGACCTCCAGCTCCATCCTGACCGTCCATCTCTCTGATCTGTGGCTCAATAGGAATTTCTCTACTGCATCGGTTCTTTGTCGGCCATTTCCTTCCGTCTCTTTTCCTCAAACCTGCATTTTATGGATCCCATTGGTACGTACAGTGTCAGCATGAGAATACCTTAACCACGCCCACGCATGAGAAGACCTCCAGCTCCATCCTGACCGTCTGTTTGGGGCAGCTGCAGCTTATCCAACTTATGCTGATAAGCAGCTTATCCTGATAATCTGCTGATGACCAGCTGATCCGGATAAGCTGACTGACTGTTTGGTTTGTGCGTTTGGAAAACAGCTGATTTTGGATAAATGACCAATCTACCCCTGTTTTGGATAAGTTGTTTAACTGTTTGGTTTGCGCGTTTTGTAAATAGCTTTTTTGCAGATTTTTTAAGTTAAATGAAAAAACTGACACACAAAAGTTGTAATGTCTACCCATCAACTATTTTAGAACCAATTAGTCCATTTCAGACTCATTCGACACATACATATCACCTAAAAATTGTTATTTATAAAAACAAATTCTAGCAACAGAAAACATAATATCAGGTAGAAAAATGTTCAAACTGCTACAAAATACCGATAATAAAACAACACATCCCAAGTGCTTGCCCAACTCATAATACATATGAATTTATTTTCTCAGTGATATCTATAAATCTTCTCAGTGGAAATCAACAAAAAAAGAAATAAACAACTTCGTTTACATCCAACCAAATAGAATGCATAGTTATGTTTCCTGTTTAGAAGCAATCAAATGGGGCATGTAGAAGAATTTGTAATAGTTCCCTGCAAAGCAGATAAATACTAGGAGAGCCTCGTCCAAGTTAAAAGAAATAAATGCTGCACCTTATACAACTCAAACCAATCTGGAGAAAGCTAAATTTCGCATGTTCAGCACCTTAAACAACCAACTGCACCTTATAAAATTTTCCATGAATATGATAGAGGTAGGAGTCAAATTCAATATGCAATATTAAGAATTTTGAAGCATGCAACACCTTGCATCACAGATAATGCCATATGAACAATGCAAAGGTTATTTTTATGAACAACGCAAAGGCCATATGAACAAAGCAAGCAGTTTCTTATTTCATAGAATTTTTAGAATTTTGAAGCATGTAAAGGCTATTTTCACATAAGAAAAAGCTTAGAAGTTATAAAAAATAAAAAATAAAACCCCATAAATGAAGGTCCTTGATCCATATTCATAGTTGCTTATAATGCCGACATGTATTGAGAAGGTAAATCAGCTCAAATTAGCTTTCATTAGCATGATCTTCATGCACCAAGTATGTTTCATTTATTTACCTATTGTAATTCATGCAAATAATAGCTAAATAAACTTCATATAATATGTTATTCTGCGCCCAACTAGCATAGCCCCTTGCAACATCTGTTCACAAATATGATTTAGTAGAGAAACAGTCAAATGCAACAGGATGGGAACAACTTAAGCATGCAAGTTTACTGGGAGTGTAATATCTACTTCCAAAGTCCATGGAGACAATCACCTAAAATTTGCAGTAATTTCAGTCCAATAGAAAATGATATAAGATCAATAAATATGACATAGAGTTTATCACTAACAAGGTAGAAGAGAGGATAGGAAAAGGAAAGCACTAGTGTATCTTGAAGCTCTATTAGCAAAATTATACTTGAGCATGAGAATTTATATATTCAAGCACATAAGATCAGCCGCATCAGGTTAATATAACAAAATTACCCACATTTTGTAAAATTTACAGACATATCCTAGCTAAATAAAACTTCTGTTAATAAGAACTAAGTACATAATTGGAATAAAGAAAGTTGCTTCCTATAGAACTCCCACAACATTTATCAAGAAGCTGATGCTTCGGGCTTCAATATCTAAAACCACATTGCCTGTCATGGCCATTGAATTGAACTTTAACGAACAACTAATTAAAGCTCAGAAGAACGTAACTGAATCAAACCAGCTATGCGAAAGGGACAATCTTCATTACAGATTCTGCAACTAGATATATTAACTTGTTCTAGCTAGAAACTTTCTTCTGCAGCCCAAGCCAAGAACTGTGATAATATTTTATAAACTCCCATATCTCTTATACAAAAGAAAACAGAGGAGCTGTGCAACTCTCAGAAACCGCCAACTACTAAAAGTATTAACTTGAACAGCATTGGCCCACTGCAGCATAAATATTCAACAATTTACTTACCTTACACCCAGCTTTACCCAATGCAAAAGCCACTGCTTTTCCAATTGCTCTATTCCAATTGCTCTAGAAGCTCCAGTAACAACAATAATGAGATCTTCAACAATTTACTAATAAATTATAACCAAATGAATTGCAGGAAGACAAAATCAGATTTTTAATTCACTCTTTAACGACAAAAATGAAAATGTGAGGCAAATACCAGAGAAAGAGGAATGGGGCGCCAGGAAATGGAAGCGGGGGGATGCGGATGGAACTGGAAGTGAGGGGAAATGGCGAGAACGGAAGCGGGGAGAGCGGAAGCGGGGAGAGCGGAAGCGGAGAAAGAATTTCCGGAGATCCTGGAAGAGCTGAAGCCGAGGGATGCGGATACCATGATAGAACTGGAGAGGAGAGAGCCGAGGGAGGTGGCAGAAAGAGACGACATAGATCGTAGAAAAGCCAAAATTTTGTGAGGGAGGAGCGAGGGCAATACTGCGATCGAGCAAGAGAGAGGGAGGAGACAGACGACAGGGGCACAAGAGGAAAGAATCGTCGAACGCGGATCCAAGACGCCGGCCGCGAGGTAGACCCCGCGGGCCCGTCTCTTCAGAAAATAAAAATCGCGTTTCTCCATAAGCCATCCGAACGCAGGAACCAAACAGTGTTGCGGCGTTTTCAAAACGCCGCCCGCACTTATAAGCTGCCCCAAACAGACCCTAAGTTAATGTGAAAAAATTAGAGGACTAGTCAAGAAATTCATTAATATGAAAAATGGAGAGATTAGTACAAATTACACCAAACTTTAGCACTTTTCTTCTCTATTTTGCACAAGAGAAAACTCAAAATTCAACACACCTTATTTGTTGATGAAGATGACACTATAAGGGTCTGCTGTTCAAAAAGTTGTGGTGGCTATTGTAATTTTTTATTTTTTATTTAAGTCCGACTTCAACTTTCTAGCAGCCGTTACAGTTAGTCAAGTCGGTAAGAAAACACAGCTTTTTGTTGTGGCTTTTTGAGAACGCATGCAAGACTCAGTTTTATCAAACAGAAAAAACTGCGGTATGACACCACACCGCTAACTTACGGGTGCTATGGTGCATAATAAAAAAAATAAATAATTTTTTTTAGGGGTAACGCCCCTGAATCCAATACAAGAGGGCACCCCCCGTACTCCACAACAAACTTACGATCAAGTTTGATCGGTGAAATTGAGGGCTAGCTTTGAGCGTCTAATTGATTAACACAATCAAAATTCAGATAATAAGATCTCTTATATATATTATTGTTATTGAGTGAATTAAAAAATGATTAAAATTAAGCTAGATATGGTGAAGTTTAATAAGTTCATAAATGAAGATCAATTATTTCATATTTTAGTAAAAACATATCTATACTGTTTTAATACATGATTAAATATAAGATTTTCTTAATAATGAGAAGAAGCATTTTTCTTCAAACAAAAATGCTTTACCATTTCAATGGAGGTTCCTGCATCATGATGGCTTTGCATGAACATGAAGAAAATCAAGAAAGTGAAATATTGATCAACAGGAACTTAGATTTTAAATTTGTATTTCAAATTTTTTTTNTGAACAGCATTGGCCCACTGCAGCATAAATATTCAACAATTTACTTACCTTACACCCAGCTTTACCCAATGCAAAAGCCACTGCTTTTCCAATTGCTCTATTCCAATTGCTCTAGAAGCTCCAGTAACAACAATAATGAGATCTTCAACAATTTACTAATAAATTATAACCAAATGAATTGCAGGAAGACAAAATCAGATTTTTAATTCACTCTTTAACGACAAAAATGAAAATGTGAGGCAAATACCAGAGAAAGAGGAATGGGGCGCCAGGAAATGGAAGCGGGGGGATGCGGATGGAACTGGAAGTGAGGGGAAATGGCGAGAACGGAAGCGGGGAGAGCGGAAGCGGGGAGAGCGGAAGCGGAGAAAGAATTTCCGGAGATCCTGGAAGAGCTGAAGCCGAGGGATGCG